>CM052140.1:12551624-12592444 GCA_028454255.1 Halictus ligatus
TAAAAGCCAAAGGTGGGCCAACTTCCTATTAAAACTTTAAATTATTCGATTTAAATAATTATTAAATGTTCCGTTCGAATACTTTTGTGAGCCGCTTCTGGTACGCGTTTACAATAAATGTAGTGTAAACACGGTATAAATTGTTGAATTACTGTCTAATCCTACTTATGTAGTCTTAAGACCTATCCCTTGCTATATGTGTCATATTACATCAAATGCTTCAATTTAACATACATATTTCATTAGTTGAATATTAGAATTGTAAGCGTTCGAATACTTTCGTGTATGAGTGTATATGGATTTCAAACCATGCCGGCCCCCTTAAGACCCGTCGGATCAAGACCAAGACGGATCTTAAGTCTGTGTCCGAAGCATGTGAATGGAAATTATTAATGAAAAGGTCACGTGACTGCCCCGGGGCCGCTAAGCGTGTTCGAATGTCATTTCGGCTGACAGTAGTAGCAAACGTGGTCGCTATCATTCGACCTGTGCCCGTCTACTCCGTGGACCGAGGTGTCATATGGTGTTCGTCTTCTGTCGCTCAGAATTCTGACGTTCCTGTTGCAACACTGGCCGCAGGAAGTGTCTCTGATGAAGACCATCGTGCCAGCGGACGAGAGCGAGGCGAGTTCAGTCTGCGACGACTGTCGATCCGAGATCTCCAGCGACGTGAACAATCCGGCACGAATGGAGATCCGGCCGATCTCCTACGGGACGAACTGGACGCCGAAGCCGTGTTTCTCCGATTACAAAGATGGCCAGAGGAAGATTTCGCTGCACACGGTCGCCGTCGTCAACGACATCGAGGAGCCCGACAAGCTGACGAGTAAACAGCTGCGACACAGACGGGGCTGTCACACGGTGGTGCCGGGCAACTCCAGCGACAAGTCGAGTTTCTGTTGAAGAGGACGTGCATCGCTCGACGCTGTCATGACGCAACGAGATGGCGTCGAATCGTCGCGATTCAACCGTTCGGCCCATCGAGCCGGGAAACTCGGACCGAAAATTTCGGCTGGACCGCTTCTTCCCGGGTCCTCCGCCTCTGCCCGTGGAGGACAACGCGTAAAAATATTTACCGCAACACGGTGTTCGTAGCCCGCGCGGCTAACAAGCGGACAGATAAACACATGCATGTGCGCACGCGAGTCAATCTTTATGGCGGTATTGCGTGCTGAAACGTGCACATCGGTGAATCACCGGCGAGCCTGGAATCGTTTCGACGGAAGAACTGTCCGCAGGTCTCTGGACAGGTTGCGATTTGAATCCGCGCACCCTATAATCCTATGCTAGACCTACTTTAACGAAGTATGTGTGTACAGATAAATAGTAGAGAAAGAGAGGTATAGACGTCACGGGATAACGTCATAGGAAACACATCGTGCTGACATTTATTCGATCGTGTAGAGTTGTACTGAAGAGTCCCCCGTGAAGGTCAACTTGAAATTTTTAAATACAAACTTGTACTCTTTACTCCATATTTAGCCTGTCGTATTCATTTATCGAAACGTTCTCAGAGTATTACAGTAATGCCTCGGCGTATGCGAACGAGATGTGCACGATGTTTGTGACAATTACGCGGTAACCTAGACCTGTCCCTCGAGGGGTTAAGAAGCTCGATCGCCGAGACTCTATTTACCAATCGAGTGACGAAATTCTCTTTTCTTTTCGGGTAGTTTGTTGTGAAACATTAATCGGCATATTCGTGACATTTCTCTGTACCTGACTGTAGCGATCAATCACGAACGACGGAATCGCGAATCGTATAGCCGCGCGGTCTGTCATTATTCAACAAATGACGATCTCGTCAACTGCTCTGATTATTTATCAGCAACGAAAAAAAAAAAACAGAAAAAGTTCCGAGGATTTTCCATCCCCAGGACGAAAGTCATGCACTCGCTGTTGGAGGGGTGGTTCTTCCGCGCGCATGCGTTCGAAAGGGGAAACATTCCCCATCTTGAAACCGAGCATTATTCTGTAACCACATCCCTTGTGGGGTAGATCGACACGAGGCACGCTTTCGAATCGACGCGCAATAAACATTCGTCGAAGCCGCAAGCGCAATTTGTTCGTTTGGTGACCGATCTTGGTGTTTCTCCGACATCTCGACTTCGCCGAGGGGTGGCCGAGACCCGGTGATAGGTGACGAGCAGCTCGAGGAACGGGCGTGAAGAGATTATTTTCTACCGTGGGAATCATTCCCCGGGAAAGACGTTGCAACATCCGAACGATGTAAATATCTCGAAGCAAACGAAAATCGCGAGCCACGCACCAACAGTTTCCGCTGATAGATCAACGTCGATCCCGAGGCCAGCCGACGGAGTCGCATACCGAGGTACGTCGATATCCTTTGTCCTGTATCCGGTCTAGAAATTACGCGAAAGTCGACTTCCGGGAAAAACGATAATTGAACTCCACGAACCGATTTGCAAGTTTAAAACAGAATACGATTGTTTCGAAATTGTTTAATGTGTAATTACAAAACCAAGATGAAATGGAAAGTAAATAAAATCGATATACACAATATTTATGCAACTACTAAAATAAAATATAATGACTAAAATTTGTATAAAATACGCATTACATTTCTGTGAATCTCCGCTCGAACCGTGTGATTCACTTCGAGGTCCGACACAACATATTTATGCAGCGGTAGAAAATGCAATTTTGCAATTTTGACAAATTTTTCTGATTCCGGTTGTTTACAAGTCGGTTTGCATGTGGGAGATTCAGCTATTTTCGCGATTAAACGACCGTCCACGTGTGTGCCGAAACGCGAGAGGACAGAAACCTTGTTATTGATTTTGCGTTCAGCATCCGTAGCGCGCACACTTACCGAGAGTTTGTACACAACGACAGACGCACGCGCGTTCACTGACACGTGTACGTGTACGAGATGGTACACAATAGTGTACGACGGAGAAGCACACATGGACAGGTGGATGCGGAGATGTCCACGCACACGAGTAGGCTAGTAACATCGACACGTGCGACCCTCCACCCTATCCGTTGAATCGGTTCCAACGATAATAAGTATAACGGTCTGCGTGGGTTAGGGCCGAATTTGCATGGCGGGCAACTTGTCATTGAAAACGAAACTGGTTCCGCGTGTCGCTGGATTGCGTCTGTGTGGGTAGAAATGATACATTGAAATGATCGCGGAAGAAGTCGACGGTTCTTCCGACTTGACCTAAAAGAAACCATTGAGGTTGACTGCGATCGTGCTGCTCGCGAGATTTCGTTGATGCGACTCGTTGAAAGAAATTGCTTGATCCTCACTCGGAATAAAAAAAAGTACCTCCGTATTCGTGCACATGCAATCTCTAAGAAATTCATGCGTGCCGCTTTTATTTTACCAAAGCAACACATTTCTTCAATTTTTCATGCGGAATGAAAAATATATTATTAGATGGTTTGATACTGAAACGCGAAATGAAATATAGTGAAATGGCATGGAATTTAATATAATCTGTAGATTGGATTTCATGCATCTATGATGAAAATGAATTTAAATTTAAAATTGCTGTCATATTATTTTGAATTCTTTCGGATCATTAAGAAAAGCAGTAAATGTCTATGCATCTCTTGTATCTTGCAATTAATCCAGACAATTTTTAATCAAATAATTTTAATTTTATAAGAATCTCGGCGTTTCTTACGTGTTTTGCACAGTTCTATGGAAACGGAGCGGGGAAACGCATTTCACGTTGCCTGTTTATTATTTATCGATTTTACTTTCAACAATGCGAGAACTGGAGAAAGAGGGATCTGCATTGTACATTGTCTTCAGTGTCCCGAGAACTGCGCAATAAGTTTTCACGTCTCTCACTCGAAAGTAATTCATTACAAAGTTGAAACACATTTATTCCACAAAATACAAAATACAGAAAATTTATGAAATATAAATTCCATTTTAAAAGTTCTTTCAATGTATATCATCCAGTGGCATTAAGCCTAGTTAATAATGGTGTTTGTTATATACACGAAAAGTTAAGTGCATTCGCAACTTATTCCTCTTTGATTACACAGTAATCGAAACATTTTTTTCCTATTTTTTCAGAAAATATAAAATGCATTTTAAATTGAACTCTTATGAGCTTAATATCGTTGTTCGAAAATTATTATTTGTTGCTTCAAATTTCGCAATAGTTGGTACGTGCTGGTCAGTGCAGTCTTTATTGACGAATTTTCAAGGGCACGTCACATAATGTTTCACTGTCAGCGCTTGACGACATTTTGCATGCAGAATATCTTGCGAATCAATTTGTGCAATTATTCTATTTAAGTAAAAGCTGTATAGCAAGGACATTACGAAACTTTAAGATTGGTACATGTCATTAGTGTAACGCGTGTCTACTGCTTTTCGAGATAATTTTCCTTCTGCAAGACAGCTTTACGTAACCGTCGCGATTATAATCGATTATCCTGAATTAGGACACCGAAGCAATTTTCTAAGGTCACGTTTCCATTGCAGCGGGATGCAAGAAATGCTTCTACTCGTTCAGCAATTTTAATCTTCATAGGCACGCTTTACATAAAATACATCCTGTACAAAACAATACCTCGTTATACTTTCAATACACCAAACAAACACTCCTTGTTCATGCTGTGTCTATTTGAATTATATTTTATATATTTTCCGAAAAAATAACATTAAGAAATATTAGCTTTTTTAAACAAAGGAAATACATAACATTTAAAGTTTTAATTAGGCATCTGTTACGGCTGCACAATACTGCTGCACTTCCGGTGCTATGGATCCAGCAATTCTACGAATTTCCAAATGAAACTAGGGAGGATATTTCAGTATTAATTGACAGAATACGGTAATGTCTCGATATTAAAAATTGCGTTATTTCGGCCCCCACCCGGTAGTCAACTTTCCCGAAGATAAATTGTTTAAAAATGAGAGAAATTTACTATCGAACTCCTGTACACGTGTACTCGCAGAATGGTCAGCTTATTCCTCGCCTAGACCACTTAAGTGACAGACTACTGGAACAACAATCGTTAATCGTGATTAATTGAGTCGTCCCCGAAGGGTTAACCGACAGATGACTAATTTGTGATTTCAGGAAGGATGGCCGAGAAAATGTACTATTGGGGGGAGGAGAGGGATCAAGTGGATCCTGATCAGACGTTCATAGAGTTTAAAGCCAAGTCGGTGGCGTCGGAGAAGGGAAAGGAATCTTCCCGGGCTGATCCCAAGACGACAGTTTCCTTCGCGCAGGGCAAGGTCACGGAGTTTGGGAACCGAGAAGAAGACGCTGAACGAGGAGGTTGGGGCAACAAGCTTGATTTCCTCTTTTCTTGCATCAGCCTCTCCGTGGGTCTGGGCAATGTTTGGCGTTTCCCCTATCTGTGCTACAAAAATGGTGGCGGTAAGTCTGGCCCATGTTCAAACGTCTCTGAATATTAACCAGCATTCTGTGAACCGTTCCTGCGTACAAATGGAGCGTTGTAAAATTATACATGTATTTATGGGGCCCTGTAGCGCCTCCATAAGTTAATTCCTGCGAGGGTAATTCACTTTCGATACGACGAATGCACCGCTAATCCTGCATTCGTATCGTGTTTCCTGTCGACTAATTAAAACTGTAACTGTTCGCTCGATGCATACTTGATCAGTACCTACATGTTGATCAGTGCAATTCTGATGTCCCCTCTGTGAATTACTATGCGCGTGAAATGTTGATTGCAGGAGCGTTCCTTATCACGTACGGCATCGCCATGGTGTTTTGCGGGATCCCCATATTCTTCCAGGAAGTCGCCATTGGCCAATACCTTGGCGCTGGAGGGATGACCCTTATGGAACAACTATGCCCCTTGTTGCAAGGTATGTATGTTTATTTGGATAGAAACAATTGTGTTATTAACGCACAATTATTGTGGCGCACAAAATTATTCGGTCACCCCTTAGAAAAGAGTAACTTCTTAAAAATTGGACCAAACGACTTGAGTTTTCTATTTTTTTTTGTATGCTTGAAATCTACTTGGTAATGTGCAAGAAAATGATTCACAAATTTCGGACAAAAAAGTGAAAAAAGTAAGAACCAAGTAAGAAAAAGTAGAGTAAAAATAATAGAACAATAATAACAGAACAAATACAATAATAGAACAAATGCGTGACTCTGAGTCGCTAATATTAAATTGCTGAAATATGTATATTAATGGTGTAACAATAGTTTGGCATTCATAATGTTTTCCAGGCGTTGGATACGCCACAATGACGATTGTATTCTTCCTGGACGTGTATTACTGTATCATAATCGCTTGGTCACTCTTCTACCTTATAAGCACCATCGTGAATACACCTGTAGTACCTTGGAATGGTTGCGGTTAGTATAACAATTATGAACGAATAACAAGTAGAAGCTGTACCTACAGCAAATTCAAAAGACAAATTAAGCATTGTCACGAGAAACTATATTTTCATACGTATACTTGAATTAGATTCTATACGTATAACAAACAATACTTCCCCATGATTTTCTAGGCAATTGGTGGAATACCAAGGATTGTTACGATGCTTCGAACGTTTCTGACCATTTGTATAATATCAATATTAGTCCAAACAATACAAACTCGACGATCAATACCACTTTACATCATACAACACCAGTCGAAGAATATTGGGAGTAAGTTAGAGCCTCTAACTTAGAGAATAACTTGGAAAATAACTTAGAAAATTAGAATCCAGAAGGAACGTTTGTAATTCAGAATGCCTTGGGATGCACAGTGGACTGGAAACCCGTTTTTCATGGCGAAAATTGAAATTCTGAAGTTTCCTTGTTTCGAAAAAATTTGTCTACGTGTCAACTGATCAATCCATCAGAGCTTCAAAGCCATTTCATTAGCCATTTTCGATAATTGAGAGACATTCGAGAGGAATTCAACTCTCTGTATACTATAACCTTGACTTTTCAAGTAACGATAAAATAATGTTGGCCACAAATAAAAAAACGATATTCCAGCCCACTGTGCGGTGGCTGCTTGAGAGCCGGACGCGAACGTAACCGGTAGTCATGGAATTTGTCGATAATTCGGGGAATTAATGAATTATTATCAATTCGTGAACTGTGGAATTTTAGACGACGAGTACTTGGGATCACCTCCGGTATCGAAACCATCGGTGGGATACAATGGGAGCTGTTCGGTTGTCTGATGCTCGGCTGGCTGCTCGTTTACTTTGTCATCTGGCGTGGTCTGCATCAGAGCGGTAAGATCATCTGGTTTTCAGCCTTGTTCCCGTACGTGGTGCTTTTCATTCTTTTGGGAAGAGCGGTGACGTTGGACGGCGCCAAAGACGGATTACTATACTACATCACGCCCAGGTGGAAGGAGTTGCTTACAGTCGGTCCATGGATCGACGGCGCCACGCAAATATTCTTCGCTTACAGTATCGGTACCGGAGCCCTGCCAACTTTGGGATCGTACAATAAGTTCCACCACAATTGCTATAAGTAAGCTTCTCCAGACTCGCATACATTTCGTTATCGTAACACCTCGCTCACGTTTTCACTACCGCTGGCAAACATTATTCGATCAAACGGATCTTCCGTCTGTCATTGTAACTATTCATGTTTTCAACCTGGAAAATATTCCCATTGACGATAAAAGTAAATGCGACAATAAAACTTGTCATATATATATATACAGAATATATTAATACAAAAATATTTGTTTTCTCGTAGTGTACAGAACTTAAACACTGATTTAGTGGAAGGTTTAATCACCGCCAAGCATTCAGAACATTTTTATGGCAATGTTTATTGTCATCGTCACCGTTCGAAAGATTAAACAATGTCCTATTGCTTGATGTAATGATTTTATCTAGTAAATAAACGAAAGGCTTTCGAAAGAATTGATTTTTCACAAAATTAAAACGTAGAATTTGATTAAGAACAAATCCTTGGTTTATCTACTAAATAAATGTGTAATTTGTGTCGTATGTAAATTAACAGACTCATTTATATATTTACTGTTACACAGGCACTTTTTAAGATTTTGCAGCACAAAAGTTACTATTACATGTACACTGTATTCTTACACGAGGTACTCGTTTAAAAGAAAAAGTCCATTAACCCATTCACAGAGAATTTGGTTTTGTTAGTTACTTAGGCATGAGCTCTTAAGGGTTCTTCATAATTTGACGGTTTGTCGGAATCGTGTTCTCTTTCTGTTTGCATTTTCACTCTCAGTTCATTATCCCGAAGCACTCCAGCTGAATTCGAATAATTAGTAACGCTGTTTTGTCTAGCTTCAAATTGAAATATCGAGTACTTTCCCTTCAAAAAATTCTCGAAAGTTCCCTTGCGATCAAAGCATCAAACTAGTGTCACCTAGTTCGGACTCCGAAGGTTAGAGGCATGTAGGAGGATCATTAACGTCAGGGTCATTTCATGCGAGGTGGATCGCTTTCTTGTACTATGTCTCAGGTTTTGTTGACATTGAAATATGTTTGAGTCCACGTGGAAATAGGGTGGGGGGGGGGGGGTTAAATCATCACTTTGTTATATTTGAAATTGTTTAAAAGACACGCACCATCAAAATCTGCAATGTGAAAAATTACGCTTGCGTATAAACTGAAAAATTATTTTAAAAGAACGGTCCTTTGCGATGATGATTGAACCAAAGAAAACGTTTCTATCTTCGATAATGTCCGAGATATAAATTATTTTGTGAAGGTGGCTCTCGTAAAAATCTTTTAAACAATTTCAAAAACTGCGATCGGCTTCACGTGGAATGTACGGTTACCCTTTGTTTATTGTCGAGGATTTTGGGGTGTGCGACCAGTTCTTTTTAAACAACGCTAACCCAAACGAAGTCTTTGAAAGTGTGAGTTTTGTCTTCCAGAGATGCACTAATCACTTGTATTGTGAACACCTTGACTTGTCTTCTGGCTGGATGCCTGACGTTCTCCATATTGGGTCACATCGCGTCCGAACAGGGTACAGAAGTGTCCGAAGTGGTGAAAAGCGGTCCGGGTCTTGCCTTCCTCACGTATCCGGAGGTCGTCGTGAAGCTTCCCGGTGCTACTATGTGGGCCATAATCTTCTTCGTCATGCTGCTCGTAAGGAATAATTAACACGCGAACGGGGAGGAGTGTACAGCCCCGTTTCTTCTGTGATCAGATATTATTATACAATTTCATCCACGCAACGATCTCGATAATCGCCGATTTCGACTATCTTCTATTTCATTAGCTGCTAACGAGAAACGTTGTTCGCAATGTCTCCATTGCTTCTCCGTGGAACATAGAAAACGAAAATTGATTTACACATTGATTCGATTCTGTTATTTGAACACAAGGGTTGAAAATGGTTGGACGAGCGTTTTCGCTGGGGCGGGAAAATAATCGCGGTTCCATTCTCTACAGATACTTGGGATCGACAGCGAATTCTGTATCGTCGAATCGTTCGTCACCGGTGTCGTCGATAATTGGCCTGACCTCCTTCGACCCCACAGAAGGAAGTTCACCGTTGCCATCTGCATCATTATGTTCGCTATGGGGATTCCAATGGTCACCAACGTGAGTGCTCTTATGAATTAGTGGCAGCAATACGCAGCAACGCGTTTATCGTAATTTCTAAATTTTGCCAACGATACGCTATATTATAGTGAAACTCCTATTCACAATTTTTCTGATTTGGGGTTTTCGTTTCTTCGTAAAACCTAATTGTACATTCAGTTCTCACTTGAACGATAATGAACACAGGAAACTCGTACAGGATAAAATCGTACACTTCTTTTTTACAGAAAAATGATTACACTATCGATCTTGTTCCAGGGAGGAGTTTACATATTTCAATTAATGGATTTCTACTCGGCAAGTGGAATGTCGATTCTATGGGTCTGTTTCTTCCAAACGATCGCGATATCGTGGATCTTCGGGGCGAAGAGGTTTTGCGATTGCATTCATCAAATGATGGGCATACGACTGAACGAATTTTGGTACATTTGCTGGGTAGTGCTGGCGCCAGTGATCATGGCCGTAAGTATTAAATTCGCAAAAAATTCTGATCGTTGATATACACAGAAGGCGGCAGAGCCGATGATTTTTCCAATGCATTTTGTTCCATCTCGATATCTCGATCTGTTCTCAAAATATGAGCAATATAAGTTTTCAAATAAAACAAAAATAGTGGGAGCCCTATTTCTAAATAATTTTCTGGAAGTGCGTATATACTATTAGTAATAATATCGTGCTCCTACGGCCGCATTTTTATTAAAATAATACACTTATACGGTTCCCACACTTTTAATTATAGGCATCACTTGTCATCAAAATAATCAACTCATTTCTTTCACTTCTGTCATTTTACTTACGTAGTTCTATAAAAATTCTAGAACTTGTGATACGATCCGAAAATAAATTGCAACTAATTTTTAGTTTTACGTGTAATCCTCATTAGTTGTAATTCTTAAGATGTGCAGTTTCCTACAGTTTTCATTTGATTTATATGTTACAGTTTATCTTCGTATTCCTAGGCGTTCAAGACAAACCCTTTAAATACGGAAGCGATTATGAATATCCAACGTGGGCTAATTGGGTTGGTGTACTCCTTAGTATATCCTCCATGATCTGGATACCAGGATACGCCATTTATTATGTCATCGTGAACCCAGGATCAATTTACGAGGTAATATCATATTTAATGCATGCCAAAATAATTCGTTCAACAATTTCATTCGCGATTTTCTGCCGGGGATAGTACTATAGCGTACAATCTGTACAATATTCTGTACTTTCGACATCGATCGTTTTCAGAATCTCAAGAAAGGGCTGACACCGAACATAAAGTTGCATCCGAAGCTACCGAAGGGCGAGAAGTCGCCAGTGATACCGATGTCCGAAAGCAGTGCTGGCTTAATCACCAAGAACAGCAGTTTCCTAAGTCAAACATGATCGGCGCAAATAACTCCATTATTCCTAAATAGGTTGTAATTACCGTAAGCGTAGTATTTTTAAAGGGTTTTAAGACACGAGGCCGGAGGATAGCAAATCGATACGATTGTCCTAACACACACACACACACACACACAAAAGAAAAATAATCAGGAGCGATTATTCCTATTTACAAAATTCAGATCATTGTAGAAAACAGCTCTGAAAACTTTTCCCGTCTCTAAGTATTTTAACACGTTTTCAAACATAATGTAAAGTAACGTATTAAAGGTTGAATTCATTCTGTAGGTAAGATTTGAACTGTTGACACGTAGATTGATAATTGATTGTTGATTGAAGCGATTGACCGGCCTCGTTCCTCTAATTATTAAATAAATCGGTACCATGCGAGACATGTTTGCAACTAGAAAAATATAAGATGGGTGAAAGCAGAGGCGAGTAGATAGCCGACTACGCGGAACTTGTATAGATACTACGACAGCGGTCTAAAACGCTAGAAGAGGTCTATTTTTCCATCGCGACACGGTTTGCGATGCGTGTACAAGGGATTATTAAAAGACAACATAGTTTAGTTAGTAGCTTCGCTGGTTTAACCTAAGGGAACAGAAGTTCTTGCAACAAATAGCACCGAGAGGAAAGAAAATATATTTACAAGATATTATTCATATTCTCCTTTTCCAGTTGAAACGTTTTTCTACTTTAGTAGTCGGAGACGAACTTAGGATATCCTGAAGGGACCCAGGAAAACATCTTTCTCAAATACCGTAGCTTTTAGCTGGTGTTTATTCAAGTTTTTCAATTTTAATAATCGACGAACTATAAAGAATGTTCGGAAAGTATGAAAACACCGATAGAAGTTGAAATTGATAAGGCAGCGAAGCCTATTTTATGGCGTCGCTCTACAAATTGATAGCACAATAACTTTCGAAATAAACAAATCTAAGTTCCAAGACTTTCAGTTGAAAATGAAATGATGATTTTTTAAATTTATTCTATATCTTGTATTTAATTCCAGTATATGAAAACTGTGTTTCGCTGGATGGTATAACGGAGTAGAATGGATCGGTTCCATTTTTTTAAATGCGAGACACACCAAGCTGGAAAAAATGACTGATACTGTTAAAAAGAAAACACGCCTAACACTTCGAACTAACATTCGTTCCACATTATACAAATCAAAAGACAGAGAGTATCAAGCTAAAGTAGAAAAATCGTATTTCATCACCTGCGCGTGTATTCCTCAATGGACAAGTTTACAACTAATTTCATTCTCGGATAGTACTTGTTTTTCATAAAGTTCGGAGACGCGTTCCAAGTATTTTTGAACCTTCGAACGAGATGCGTTGAAATAAAAAGAAAAATTTGTGCCTCGATAAAAATGCTGTTGCTCGAGATTTAATCAAAAAGTGAAAATTATAAAAATAACTGCGTACACCTTCTATCGAGTTTTGTACTGTTACGTGTATCGATAAAGAGTAATCGACTATTTTCTTTCTGATTTGAGATTTATGGATTTCTCGCGTATGCAAACGCGTGATTGTCAATGAAACGGAAGCCTTAACAGGCGTTAAAAATAAAATGTATCATTAGTGCGGTTTATTTTTTTATAATTCTTGTATAAAACGGCCTACAAAAATTTAAGTTTACACAAACGTTGAAAGAAAAAAAGAAAGAAATAGTGGATTGTCATATAGGTCATCTAAGGCGAAGCATATGCAACGCTATTTATTGTACAAATCAATAAAGATTGACTCTAGAATTAACTAATTGTTCTATTAGACGAAGTCTCATGATTCTATTTTGGTTTGTACAATTTTCTACTGTTTAAATTCCATCGAAATATTTTAATTACTATTCACCGTTTCAAATTTAGCCGCATAAGGGACTCGATTACTGTGGGGGTACCAATTAATGTAGGGGTACCACGGTAGTTGGTGCCTCTACAGTAATTGGATCTCTTAGATTAGACTCGTTTACATGTTCATACAACATAATTGCGTTCATTTCCACAGAATAGTTAGTTTACATTCAGAAGCGACTGTTGAAACACGGGCCTAATATAGTCGAGGATTTCGTTTAAAATTGAATCTTATACACGCGACTGATACGTAACTATTTGCGGAGTTTTGGAAACCGTTGTTGATGTTGTACGATATTAAGAAATGTTTGAAAGCTTTATACGATGTTCGTTTATATTTTATTATTGCATTGTTACGGCACAATCTCTTCCAGGAATAGTGTAAGGGTCGTAAGTGCTGTGAATTCGCGAGAATACTGTCGACAGTTGAGATACAAGGAAATTTCACCCAACCTGTAGCAGCCGAAGGAATTAGTTTCTCAAAACTATGTTGATTATGCTGTTCATAGTAGTCGGAATATATTATCTGCGGAGAAATGCGAATTCGGTAGCTTTGTAAACTTTTCTATTGAAATTACTTTATCACCTAGAATTTGGAGAAACACGTGTTTGAAAATAATGTTAGCTCGTAGCACTGAATATTAATTTGTAATCAATAAAATTGTCTTATAGCGAAGCCTCTTACCAGATAAGATTAATGTTTTTTTACTACTGATAAAATCGTTGTCGTTCCTGTCACGCGTCTTATGTTAGTGTATTATAACGTGTAGCAAAAGTTTTGATGATGATCACGAAAGCTTCCGGTTTATTTTAACGCATTCGCTGGCGATGGTTTTCTCGTTTTTTCGTAAAATAATACGCTAGAGTTAAAAATGATAAAATTTGTCTTCAAAAATGAAGCTTCTAAGAAATCGTTCTTTGCAGACAAAATGTGTGAATTCAATCAGCGACAGCGAATGTGTGTTAATTGCAATACAACCTCCTATACGCAAATGAGATTTTAATTTTACTTCCGGTTTCAGAAATCGATCTATAGATTGTAAATTTGTGTATTAATAAAATATTTATTGTCTTATGCTTATATTTACTTTCATTGTACTTTACACTACGACGAATATATACATTCTACATGCCTCGAATAAAATGGTTAATAACAATTTTTAGAGTTTGTAAATGTATGCGTGTAATTATACAAACGTAATTGATGGTGCTTTATACTTGAAAAAATGTGAATGGGTTTGTAGCAACTGTGTGGTAACCATCTTTTACAGATCCAGTTTGAAATTAATTAGTCACTGACAGCAATAGATATAAACCAGTCTGAACTGAGCCTAATATAATAAACGGGTTCAAGCAGCTAGTTATAGCCACGACAGTTTTATTAATTGTTCGTGACGTAAACATTTACATTCCCTGTAATTAGTTAGGTTAAAAGAAACCTTACTTGTATATTTTCATTTCATATCATTTTAGTATTGTGAAAAATTAGTGTCAAAATGCAGATTTGTACTCCCGAACCGTAAGTTCCTATTTTCTTTGGACAATTAATACTCACAATTGATTTTAGTCCCCCTTGTAGCCAAAAGCGTATGCTGACGAATACGCCTCCCGACTCGATGAAGCCGATTCGAGTAAGTTAAATCACGTCGATCAGTCATCCTGCAATAAAAAATACTTTTTTTCCGTGTCTATAAAAATAATTTGATACGTTTCTTATTTAAATCCTGCGAGCGACTACAAACTATATTTCTGCTATGCCTACTATACACTGTAATAATACATTCAAATTAATTTTAATTATGGAAGCTATATCTTTTCAGCACTTTACGCAAAATAGTTTATTTATATGTTTCAAAAACGAATTTCTATGTACATACTTTTTTATATGCCGACCAAATTTTCCTACCCAAAGTTCATCATTAAAGGAAGCATAAATTCCACTTTGATATTTTCGTTTCGTTTCATTTTGGTGGCCACAGATATATTCTGTAAAATAAACTTTTCAGCCCCAACATTGGAGGGCTGTTTTCACCCCTTTAGCACGGCGAATTTCTGTCCACAAAGTTGTACTGTTTGTTTATTCTTAATAGAAACTCTTTTCTCTTCTAATATACACCAACTTACTCGCAATTAGTATTACTGGAAATCGAATATACCTATGGAAAATGAAACGACATATCGGCTGTCCTACTGGGAATCTGCTCAAGCTACCACGGAACCAGTTTTACCACGAAATAGTTTAGTTTCTGGCGAGGGGGCAGTAGCGGACGAAACAACTTACAATGTGAGTCTCTATCTGCTGATAATCATTTTCCAATGTTCTTAATGACACAATATATTTTTCCAATGTACGCACTTCTTTTAATGCACTTTAAGAGTTCATATTTAAAAATAAGAATATTATATCTTGAAATTAGGAGGTCACGTAAAAATGTGTTTCGAAGAACACGAAATTTAATAATTTCAATTTGATTCGACGTCACTTTTTGTCTTACAAGCCGGCTATATTTGTTCGTGGTTTTTGCGGTTTAACACTAACCGTACCGGGTATAAAATGTGACTGACACAAAAAGAATCTAGAAATTATTTGAACATTCGAATAGAAACAAAGTTTTTGATCTGTCCACAAATAGTAACAGAGGAACTCACGGTAATTGGTCGTACAGTTTAACGATCAACAATTCGTGGTGGCTTTCGAAACAATGGCAATTTTAATCTGTTGCGTTTAATTGATTCTCGTAGAACTCGCTTCACCTAATGTTGTTCTAGGCTAGTTATCTGGGCAATTGGTGTATGAAACCGGACCCCTCCATCCGGCCGTGTGAGAAACAATGGCTCGGCAGAGGTCCAATTCAGGACGTGACTACTCAGAAGCACGACTATTCGTGGAAATCTATACAACCAGACCCACCGATCAGACCTCAACCGAACCTGTATCCCTATCCAGAAGCATTGTCCGGTAAGAACACACGAAATGAGAGACAGCACACTTCCGACATAATCCGTCCAAATTCCAAAAGTATTTGAACACTAAATTTTGAATTCTACAAAACATCTTTTCTTCGTGTAGATAATACAACATACAACCTAAGCTACTATCAGTCGGGTTGCAACCTCCCCGCAATATCGTACGCTCCAATAAGAAAATACGTTAAATCGGATATTCCAATAGAAGACTGTACAACGTACAAGCTTAGTTACTGGCCAAATGATAACCCACTACCAGTAATTTCAATTACCACTACAAATATACCATTCTATAACTTTGTAACCGTTCGAACTTTCGATTTTTAAATATCACAAAATTTATTGTTAATTGACACGTGCAACATGTACGCTCCCGTCGCATTATAATTTCGCTGCATCTCATAGGAAAGGTCATGGGGCCCTGAAAGAAAGTATACGCCCCCTGTGAACCCCATGGAGGGCTGTACAACTCATAAACTGAGCTTTTGGCCGCATTCCGAGGAAAGACGATCGCCGATCATAAACCCAGAAACCGATAACTTATTAAATGCAGGGTGTTGTTCTGACAATAATACTACTTACCGTCTCAGCTATTATGGTTCCGAAGGCGACAAGCAAAATCCTATTCGACATCCCGAAAATGTTCTGTTCCCGTCCTGTCCTTTATCGTACGACACGATACATCGAGTAAGAAAAACGAATAAAAATATTCAATTGTTGCACGTGCGGCAACTGTTATAAAGCGTTTCGATCGAGAAATATTATTACCCCGGGCTGTTCCCCTTCAGGTGAAATAATACTGATTCAATATACTTCTTTCAGATGAGTTTCTTAGGGAACTGGTGTATGAAGCCAGATCCGGCGATAACACCGTGCTGTAGGCAGATGTTAGGTAGAGGACCTATGCAGGATGTGACTACACAAAAGCATGATTTTACGTGGAAGTGCATACCGACAGAATCAGAAATTCGCCCTGAAGATAATCTTATTTGTCCAGATATAGCTTTGGAAGGTATATAAGATTAGGGTACACCAGAACTGTTCAGCGTGTGTCCGTACGGGCAGCGATTTTCATGCCCGGCGCATACACGGAACGGCGGGCACGAAGCCACGCCCCTGCCGGCACGAAGCCACGCCCCTGAGGGCAAGGTTGCATGTATTTGTCGCGCGCATGGTCGGCTACGGCCATTCCGGCTAGCATGTGAAAATTTGCTTGTTAATTGCAGGTTGTACTACTCACAAACTCTCGTATCTATGCAACAGCTGCCAACCGATGACACCTATACACAACTATGCTCCTATACGTCGATACAGCGCACCGTGCATTCCAATGGAAGCAGAAACTACAATGCAGCTGAGTTATCAACCTGTGGACGTTCCAGACCAAGTCCCGAAACCATGGAGCGAGCAACGAGCATATCATCCACCTCCCACACCAATGGAGTGCAATACCACATACAACAACAGGTCTTACTTAGTTTTATTTATCCTGTACTATGGTAAATACGGCATAGTCGTGCACAAGAAATTGACACACTACTACCGTCCAGTATCTTTCTTCTGTATTTTTCCACATCCATTCCACCACATCTTCTACACAATTTTGCTATGGTTTGTAGTTCCTAAACCAGAGCTGTTGAGCGTCTGCCCGTACGGGCTGCGATTTTCTTGCCCGGAGCATAGACAGAACGGTGGGCACGAAGCCACGCCCCTCCGGGCACGAAGCCACGCCCCTGCGGGCAAAGCTGCATGTATTTGTCACACGCATGGTCACAACTACGTGGCAGGCTGCGACTGTGGCAGCATAGGCATGTTGTGCAGCTCTGCCCTAAACATTGTGCACGCTTCATTGGATCACTTGTTCGTTTCAGCTATTTTTGTCCTGGTACTCCGTGTTCATAATCACCAGTGCCAACGTTTTGCTTTTAAGAATTCAAAATGTAAGTCTTTCACACATTGTTATTACTAGACATCCATTAAATTATTATATGCGCGTGTATTTTTTTTAGCATGTACGTCGAGAGTTAAGAGGATACAGGATTATGTTCCATAATTACTGGATTGCGTAATTTCTGACCGCAAGTGGCTTCTTTTATATTCACAGCAAAACGAATTGATGTTACATCCAGATACAATGTTCCTTGTTCCAATCAGCAGCGACACAATTTCCTATTACACTTTTTTAACAAAATATTGACAACCTCTCGAGAATCCGAAATTTAGTGTTCAAACACTTTTTGGGTCCACTGTATAATTAAAAACACATTCAATTTCTATTATAATATTTTATTAATTACATCTTTTTTTTTGTATTTTTCATGCATCTTGCTCGAAATATTTCCTACAACATAAACTACAAGCTATTAGAAGTCGAAACGGGGGTTATCCAGATAAAATTTAAATAAATCATTTTTGACGATTTCTACTCTAACGTGGAGTATAGTTGTCAACGTGTTCTACAGCTGACAATTTGTTCGCTATTGATATTGAAACGCTAAAATAATTGTCGAATGAATGTACAATATTGTTCATAATTTTCGTCCAAAATATTTGTTAAAATATGACACGTTTTAGACAAACAATATACGATTAAATGATATAATTATTATGTAA
This sequence comes from Halictus ligatus, assembly GCA_028454255.1. Classification (NCBI taxonomy): domain Eukaryota; kingdom Metazoa; phylum Arthropoda; class Insecta; order Hymenoptera; family Halictidae; genus Halictus; species Halictus ligatus. The sequence goes on from CM052140.1 coordinate 12,569,969, forward strand.
CGTATTAACGACTCACACATGTAACAAGTAATATTGCGAAAACTTTTTTAAAAATAACCGATCAGGGTGCGCTATTAGCGAAACCACGTTATTAAACAAACGACAACGAATTTCCAAAACTTCCAGACCTGGTTCTAGGCACAATGTTGTCCGTAAATCTAATAACTACTTCCGTGATCGCCATATTTCCGGTGAGGAATTGAGGCAGCGTTTCTATGCCTGCTCGAGGCTGACGATCGAACGGATAGCCCATAGGACGTGTATCAGGATACTTCCTGTCTCTCAAGCCACAGTAACTGACTGCATCCGAACAACTAGACGATTCGTCTTGTTGCACCTGAATGTAAAAAAAAAGAAGAGAAAAAGACAATTACTCTACACGAAATAAGCGACGCGATATCGCTGCTCTTATGAAAGATTCAATTTTCTGAAGAGCAAAGCGTGGCTAATGATTATACAAGATCTACTCACGCCATCGATATTATAATCTGACACCATAACGAAAAGATCCGTACGATAGCCTGCTTTGGTTCCTTTAGGTATTAACATATGCTGTGGCCACCCGCATCCACAGAAATTGAAAGCATCCAAAGACTGGGCGTCAACCGGTCTGTTCTCTTCCAAATTACGGAATGTTCTTTCGAAGGGAATAGTCACGGATGACTCTGTTGACTTACGCTGAATCGTGTTTTGTCCTGGTTTCACTATAATACAACGGACAACGAAATTAAAACTTTATCCTTGAAAAAATTGCCCGGTCAAAAATGAAACTTCGGGATACGCAACTTAAGCATTCGCCATTTCGCTAATTTTCGGCGAATCGAGAAGCAGGCAATTAAAACCGTATGAAAAGTTGTTCTGTATAGATGTTATCTGTTATGTTATCAACAACTTGTAAAAATTATTAAGAAAAAAAGTAAGTGTGTGACAAAAGCGTGAATTTGTGTTTTGCATAAAAGTTCGCAGTAAATTTACGTCTATTATAAGACGCCCTCATGGAAACGAATTAAGTTTCCCTTGGGAAATTATTTTTTTCCCGTGTTTCATTTCAAATGGAACATCCTGTGTAAAACAATTAAATGTTTGAAGAGGATAACATACGGTTCACAGTGAACTTGTCCAGTTCGATCATTAAATTCTTCTGATGTCTATAAGTGAAGGGTAGTTCACGTTCATCTTCTTTGGGACCAATGAAGATCCGTACTGTTCCAAGTTTCGGTGTTTTGTTGCGATTGTTAACAACAATCGTGTAAGTGAAGTCGGCATGGTTCAGGTGAGTAAATTTGACGAGTACTGCCCCCCGAGGAGTGAAATCAAGCCCACGAGACAAATCTACCACGCTCTGAGTCCAGTAGGTGTTTAAAACGTTCTGCTGTTGATTTGACGTCAATCTAATATCTTCTATTTCGACACCAGGATAGTCCAACTATAACCGCGGAAAATATATTCATAACATTAATATTCTTTTATTCTCTTGACACATATTCTTTATTGAAACTCTACGTGTGTACTTATTTGTACACATTAAGTAGAGGTATGCTAACCTGTTCAACAGTGTACGGCGGCAGAGTGCTTTTATACTCTTGGAAAACGTCATCGACAAAAGCATGCCATCTGTAGAACATTGGATCCCTCATGTCAGTGGCTTGGTCACTCATAACACCGAAAGGCTCCTAAGAGTAATGCAAAAACGAATCCTTTAAATTTCAATTTTTCGATCTAGCTAAATCGGACTTTAAGAATGATTAAAGTCATTAAAATGAAGAATATTTAATAGATACACGTATACATATGCTCTAAATATTTACCAAGTAACGATGATCCGGATCATGGCAATAACCGATAAGAACATGGCCCATGTTATGAAGATCGCCATACAAGTTCGGATTAGGGGACAAGATGCTGGCTTCCATGATATTCCCCAATACGTCGATGCCGGTTTTCTCAGTTAATGGTACACGTTGGCCACTTGGGCTAGTCACGGATCCAGTGTGAATGGCTTCGTATATGCGATCTCGCCATCTTTCTAGATCCTGGATGTCGACATTCAATTGATCCACCGGTCGATTAACGTCCTTAAGAACGGCTCCACTGTGGCGAGCAGGCCATGTACGACTGGATACAATGGAGTCCAGTTTTGGGAAATAAGCTTCAGGAATCGGCTCGCGCCAATTAAGAAAGCGTTTCACGCGTCCAAGCCGATTGCACAGACGCTCGCAGTTGTACCTAGAAGTGGCACAGACGAGCTGAATTTGGCATCCGATATTAATCCGATCGTTAACACTTTGTTCGCTTCGTTCGGTCTTGTACATTGTTTACAGTTTAATATAAACGTACCGTGCTTGGATTTGTTGATGCATGTAGTAAAAGAGTTCACCTCGGCGATCTTTCCCGACGATTTTAATGTCCCCTTCGAACGGATAAACCAAATGCCAATGCCAATGATGCAGATTGATGCCAATGTCCTCTCTCCAGTACGCAACGCGATGCTCCTCGTCAAGATCTGAGGCGCTGTAATCTCGCGGAATCTCTATTGGGATCTGCGTTCAACGAAAACATTTCAACCTTAACGAGATCTCTTGACTTCCGAGTGTAAAGAGCGTGAAAATGTTCATTTATTTATTTTCTCAAAGCATAGTCCCGTACCCTTGATCCTGGAGGCACAAGATTAGCTTCTTCCTGGGCCCTAGTAAATATTCCGCCATCAACGAATTTATTCGGAAATACCTCGGTCAGTGGTGGTATTGGTAGATCCTTTGTATCAGGACGATGTAATAGTGCTACAGAGAGAGCATAAATAAACATGTACGGGTTCACACGATCGCGACAGTAAACTGCTACAGATAGCAAGTCATCGTATGTCCTCATGCCTGTAAAATATAACATTAAAACCGGTTAGATAGAACGGAATGTAAGTATTTTTATTCAAACTGATGAAAAATACTTGTATACACAAGTATATAGTAAATTAAACAGTCCCGTCAATTTGAACGGGTTTTATGCATTTATAGAATAAATTATAGAACGGAATGTAAGTATTTTTATTCAAACTGATGAAAAATACTTGTATACACAAGTATATGGTAAATTAAACAGTCCCGTCAATTTGAACGGGTTTTATGCATTTATCACCGAAATAACCACTGATTTCTTGCAATTGATGCAGACAATTTTTATTTTCCATAAAAACTCGCATTCTTGTAATGTGTAAAATTAGTGTAAACAATCTGCACAGAATACTACGTACCCATGAAAATATCGATCAGACGTCCTGCATATTTTCGATGCGAGGGGATGAATATTGAAAACGGCTCGCGCCGACCCAATTGCATGGAAAATTTAAGATCCGGAAGTGTGATCTGTTTCACTGGAAGTTTAGACTCGGTTTCATCGGAGAAACGGTTGAATACTTGGGTCGCCACGGGTTGGTATCGGTCGGACTAAAAAAACAAACGCACCAGCACGCTATTACACCACAGACAGGTTAATTCCATTATAAACACAATTTTTTGGTTTCCAAATATTATTCTGTAATATTTCACTATCCTACTACCATCATATGTACCATTCAAACTTTAAGTGACTATTATCGTTATTTATTGTACCGTGCACTTGATATTCGGCTATTATTATGTAGAAATGAATGAGATAAGAAATAAAAAAAGAACACATAAGAGTACTTACCAAATAATCCTTTGGTATTTCGAAAGCGACCTTCTTCTCCCCCTTGGGTACATAGACCGGTTCAGCAGGTCGATCGAACAGATACAGAATTCCCGATTTATCTTTTGCCATCTTAATGGTTTATATGTTAAACAAATGAAAAAAGAGAAGCCCCGTAACAATCGCGCACAAGTAACAAGTCAGTTTTGATAGTTGTACGATCTTTGTACACAGCTAATAAAATATAACGAGGGAAAAGAAATACGCGTACACCGACGCGACCTAATGCGATTTGCAAAAAAAGTAAATGCAATGTATCCTTTATAGGATAATGTTCCAGGAAAAGCGGTCTTGCAGTGAACCGCAAAATCCGTCATGATGGTTTAAATTAATCAAAACAGAAGTTGATTAACTGATATTTCGTCCACTGAATCCGTTCTTTATATTTCCTGTTTTCAAAGGAAACGGATTCACATTAAACACAGATTAATTATACTTAAAGAATGCATATTTATATTATATGGGCCATGATATTGTTTTCCGAATTACTAACCTAATCGTTCGTTTAAACAGCTGTAATACTTGATGGAAAATTATACGTCGCATGTCTGATAAAATGATGTGCACTGACATGTAACGTAAATAAAATTAAATAGTTTATCTTATACATTTGTTCCCGAAAGAACAATAAGAAAGTAGCAAGTTCTAAATTCGACTACTTAATAGGCCTGATTAAATTGTTTTCACGTTTGTTTCAAGAATATGCTGTCCGATAATAATTTATTCTTTAGCTTGAATTAAAGGGGGAAGATTTTGTGATAGGGGTAGGCATTACCCCTCGGTTCGTGACGTACAGAAGAAGTTGAATAAACCCAAAGCCAGCTTAAATCTAATTTAAGTTTAACTTAACCCTTAGCACTCGAATGGCGACTGTAAGGCGCCACTAAAAATTGCTGTATTATTATTAAAGATATTTTTTACGTTATTAAATTTGTTTGTATTTAAAAAATTACTATACGTTTCTGTACTCTACGAGTAAATTGCACCATTTTCGTATGTATAACATGAAAAAATATATATATAGAAAGGAAATATTCTAGGTCGGAAGAAATGTTTCGTTTTAGAGTTAAAATGGCTTCGAGTGCAAAGGGTTAAATCTAACTTGAAGATACTGAAACGTGGACGCAACTACCAATAACGCAACGCTCTTCGGGTTCCGCGGAGACGCAACACCCACTCATGGGCCCTGGAGAGATTAATAAAAAAGTAAAAATCAATGCGATGTTGGCTTTTATCACAGTTTTTATTTGTTTGACTTTTCTAGCATATATCTCTGTAAAACATAATTTCTCCAGATACTTTTCTAACCGATTAAACATCGAATAACAGAAGAAGGTATTATACAACCGTTTTGTACACTTATACCATAAGTTAATATAGGCTTAGTGTTTTTTTTTTGCTTTTTAAAAAACTAAAAACTCACGCACACCTAAGCTAAAGGGGAGGTGCCTGGATGACGCGTGTACTCAACAGGACACCACCCAGCTGTCATATTACCCGGGCAGGGGGGTAGCCTCCCCCACTGCCCCCACTGTATAAGACCCCAGGCGGAGGGACCCACTGGGTGTTACCATCCCTGGAGGCATAGGATTGGGCTTCCCTATTCGAAGCTCGGTCCACATAATAATAATAATAATAATAAAATCTTTCAAAAGTCGAGAAGCACATTCGACTTAGAAAACCAAAAATAATAATTGACCGTCTTCGTGGAATGTACACGTATTCCGTAACAGGAGCTTATGTTTGGATTGATAATTGAGGAGAACTGCTGAAGGTGGGTCAAGGTAAACGATGAAAGCATTTAAGAATATTTGGCCCATCCCGAGCTAGTTTAAATGACCCTTGGGCCACGCTTCCTACCCACACGAACATCTCTTTGTTGTTTGAGCGAACTAGCGTTCACCTTCTTGCCAACTTTGAATACTACGTCGGATAATAATGTAGGGTTATGAATGAGACAGTATATTAGAGTGATTGTTTAGAGTGACTGTGGACACGATATTGTGGCGTCGACGTGTTTGGGTCCAGCGTGAAAGAAAGTCTGTTTGGGCCGAGGTGTGAAAGAAGAGTGTTTGGGTCTTGATGACAGGAGTGAAGTGTGACTGTTTGGGTTTTCCGAATGGATGAGAAACTGATAAAGGGAGAATGAGAGTGCGAGAGAGGAAGATTGAGAGAGGGCATTATTATAAAAGGGACGAATGCGAAGAATGTCGGGCAGTCGATAGTCGGTAGAGAGAGAGTCAGTTAGTAGAGCGAGTTGTTGTGGTTGTTAAATAAAGTGTTTTATTGAAACCGACGCCTTAAATCATTTCACCCGTTACGCCGCACCCAGTACGTAGGAGTTCCTTAAAATATTCCTACAATAATAATTAACTTAGGGCCCCGCAGCCTCTCTCTGTTAGTACCGGATTAGTCACGCGACATTGTGAAATATGCACGGAAGGGAGACGAGTCTTGATCTGGTGATAAATATTCCCCATTTCAAGATCCAAATGAAATGCTACCAGAAATTTTATTTTAAGACATTTTTCTTACAAATAAGAAGTTTCGTTCCCGCAAAGTCTCGATGTATGTCCAAAATAAAAAAATTTGCTACTTGCTATTTGAAACAGAACGTATTTTATAATCACGACTATTTATTACTATGTGGAAGTCGGGTCATTACATATAATTAAACGTACAATTTCTATCGTAGTTTTTTTTTATTAATTACATCATTTCTTTTTTTGTATTTTTCATATATCTTGCTCGAAATATTTTCGATAACATACTATATAAACAAATAAACGCCGAAATGGCAGATACTTGGATACAATTGAAGCCAAAAATTAATGGGTATATTAATACATAATTTCAACGATGTCTACGTGTACAAACCAAAGATGATCCAACGTATTACTCGCCAGCACTATTTTCATCATAAAAAGGGAAACTAATCGAAGATTGTAAATATGGGGACAGCTGGGCTCTATTCTCAGTCTCTTCTATGATTTTAATATGTGACATCGACTTCTACCTTGCTTGTAAAATACAAAGACGGTTCTTTATCAGCGAAATGCCTATTTAATTGTGGAATTCTCAAGTGACCTTTGGCTTGAAAAAAAAACCATTAGAAAACCATTGGCGAGTAAAGTGCTAAGTTTAATTACTGTTAATGATTCGCACATGCGGATAGAACAAATAGTGCTTCAAAAAACTGTCGACAAATAAGTAATCGGGACACATTATTGTAGGAACCATATTGTTAATTGAAGATCAAGCCATTTCCGTAGCTTCCGGATCTGTTCCTAGGCACCACGTCATCCGTAAACCTAACAGCTATTTCCGTGATGGCCATATTTCCGGTGAGAAATTGTTGGAGTGTTTCTACACCAGTTCGTGGTTGACGATCGAATGGATAACCCATGGAACGTGCGTCAGGATACTTTCTGTCCCTCAAACCACAGAAACTAGTGGCATCCGAACAACCAGTCGACTCATCCTGTTGAATCTAAACATCGAGAAACAATCCTTTTCATTATATTGTTTGCTTTGAATTCGCGGTTTACTATCACAGCAACAGACTTGACCCCATTTTAAAGCTCGACCATTCTACTTTCGCACACCATTAATCATTTCATATTTAAAAAAATGCTATCAGTTGAAACCTCTGTAAAAACATTCAAATATTTCCTTCGTAAATGAATCTTCCACAGATTTTACTATTTCACGGAACAAACACTAGTTCATGTGACACAGGGTCTACTGTATAGGGTGTAAAATATACTCACAGCGTCACCGCTGTAATCCGACACCATAACGAAAAGTTCCATGGGAAAACCTGCTTTGGTTCCTTTAGGCACTAGCATATGTTGTGGCCATCCGCATCCACAGAAATTGAAAAGTTCCAAGCTATCCCCACTCAGCGGTCTGTTCTCGTCCAAATTACGGAATGTTCTTTCGAAAGGTATAGTTACCGAAGATCCTGTTGACTTCTGCTCAATGGTGTTTTGTCCTGGCCGCACTATAACGTAACAGGCGACGCACAATTAAGAATACGTAATTTTCCAGAAAACAGTAACATTCGCGACGCAAAGTAAAAAGTTAGTGCAGTACAAAATAGTGTGAATATAAGAGCAAATGTAGCTCGTGGATACAGGTTCAACTTTGTACGTCTACTTGTTTAAAAATAATAAGAAATGGGATACGCTTTGTTCGTATATGTAAACGCTTATAAGTTTTCGAAATCAGCAAATTAATGGATCGAGACACCCTCTGGAATGTTCGTGACACTGTTCTTGTATTTTACCTTCCGGAAATATGAAAATAACCGCATTATTTATAAGATGACCAGACACAATGAAAGCAACATACGTGTCACGGTGAACTTGTCCATCTCGATCATCAAATTCCTTTGATGCCTGAAAGTGAAAGGTAGCCCACGTTCGTCTTCCTTGGGAGCAATGAAGATGCGCACGGTTCCTCGTTTCGGTGCGTTAGTGCGATTGTTAACGATGATTGTGTACGTGAAGTCGGCGTGGTTCAGGTGGGTAAATTTAGCAAGCACTGCTCCCCGAGGAGTGAAGTCAAGTCCTCGGGACAAGTCCACAACGCTCTGAGTCCAGGAGGTGTTCAAAACGTTGCGTTGCTGATTCGTTGTCACTCGAACATCGTCTATTTCGACGCCCGGGTAATCCAACTACAAACACCGCGAGAAAATACATTAGCAATCTAAATGGGGTGGCCGGTTCACTGAACAAACGGAATTGAAAGGAAGGTTAATCATTTCACGGATAAGGTGAAATTTTCCTTTCCCCTCGTAAAATTCATATTTCTCGCTGATAATTAGAAAGCGGATCTTTATGCACTTATCGCTTCTGAACATTTTGAAAAACTGCTATAATATTAAATTCCACAGAATTTAGTACGACTTTTATTTATTTCCGATCTATAAAGGTCACTACTACTGAGAATTAAAATTTATTTGTTTCCACTTTCCCAAAAACCCACAAAATTTGAAAACTGCATAAACATTCGCTGTCTACTGATAACAAACTCTATATGTGCTGACCTGTTGAACAGTATATTCTGGCAGAGTGTTTTTATATTCTTGGAAAACGTCGTCGACGAAAGCGTGCCATCTATAGAATATCGGATCCCTCATGGCAGTAGCAGAATCGCCCATGACACTGAAATTTTCCTAAAAGTGACATATCAAGAAATTATATATTTATTAATATAAAATAAAGAATAATTATCCACGTTAATCTCGTTAAAATTATTACAAAAAGAAATCAATGTCTGCACGACTTCTATATCATGTAATTAATGCAAACAAGGTTTATTTTGTATAAGAATCCGCAGTTTACTTATAAGCAAAATTCAGTATCGGTGGTGTCGAATTCCGACACTTTACCAATAATAATTTGAATGAAATTATTTACCAAATAACGATGATCCGGATCATGGCAGTAAGAAATAGCAACGTGGCCTAAATTATGAATGTCTCCATATACGTTTGGATTGGGGGACAGAATACTGGCTTCCATGATGTTCCCCAATATATCGATGCCGTCCTTTTCGGTCAAAGGTACCCGCTCGCCTCTCGTATTGATCACCGATCCGGTATGTATAGCTTCGTAAATGCGATCCCGCCATCTTTCTAGATCCTGGAGATCGAAATCCAACTGATCCACTGGACGATTGATATCTTTGAGAACGGCACCGGTTGGACGAGAAGGCCATGTACGTCCAGCGACGATAGAGTCCAACTTCGGGAAATAAGCTTCCGGAATCGGTTCGCGCCAATTAATAAAGCGTTTCACGCGTCCAAGACGATTGCACAGACGCTCGCAATTGTACCTAAAAGTGTCAAAGATGAGTTGTCTTTAACATGTAATGTTAAATCGATCGTTACCACTTTTAACACATTTGTGTAGGGGAGATTGAGGTCATTAGTGATAGGTAGACTCCGATTTTTATGCATTTATGACAAAAATGGGCCACCGCAATTTAAAGCAGTGGACATATTAAAAAGATTTAAGGATATCAGAGTATTGATTTCAATTAAAAGAAGAAATACATTTTTATGTCGCTCCTGCGTCTTGCAATCGATGCAGGCATTTTTTATTTTGCATAAAGATCCGCAGTCTAGTGATAGGGATCGAAAGTACGGGCCCGTCGAGATAAATCCGGATTTTTTTTTAGGCTGTACTACAAATAAGATGTAGGTAGTTCAAATGTAAGCAAAGCAGTTGTCGATACGGTAACTCACTATACAGGGTGTCCCAAAAATGCACTTCCGTAAGGGGAGCGATTCCTAACGCCATTTCGAGTAAGCTTTCTTAAGGCGTAACTAACGAACAACACGGACCAATCAGAGGGCGGCAACAGCGGACGGACTCTGGCTCGGCCAATCCAACGCCATGCTCAGCGGGACTTGTCGCCGAGCCCGAATCCGTCCGCTGTTGCCGCCCTCTGATTGGTCCGTGTTTTTCGCTAATAACTCCTTAACAAAGCGGCGAAGGACATTTTCGCAATGGAGGAAGTTGCTTCAAATGAACCCAGGGATCACCTCCCTCAAGGAAGTTCAACATTTTTTGGACACCGGCCCACCTTTGCACAAACTGCCGAGCTATATTGACATTTTCTTGGTATTTGAACTGTTTTTTCGTGATTCAATGTCTTCTTCGGATTCACCTCGACGACACTGTAGAGTCTATATTATAAACAGAGTTCTTGCTTTTAGTATACTTGTAGACATACCGCGCCACAATTTGTTGGTGCATGTAGTAGAAAAGTTCACCCCGGCGATCTTTGTTCACAATTTGCATGTTGCCTTCGAACGGGTAGACCAAATGCCAATGCCAATGGTGCAAATTGATGCCAATGTCTTCTCTCCAGTATGCGACACGATGCTCTTCGTCGAGGTCTGAGGCAGTGTAATCTCGAGGAATCTCAATTGGAATCTGCGTTCAACGATAGTACTCGAATTTTAAAGAAACTCTTTCACCTGGCTCGTTTCGCATATTGAGTAACATTTTTGGAAACACAAAAAACATTCAAATACATTTACTTTTCATATACTCGTGCGTATCTCTTTTACAAATTAAGCACCGCATATTCTCAATACATAACTGTCAGATTATACAACAAGATCAATTCCGATTTTCATGTACGCAATTTTACGCAACATTGAATTGTGCGAGGAATTACTTTTTCGGTAGGGGTACTGTAAAATGTTCAAAATGAATATTTATAGTTGGCTGTACCAAAACTGCGATCATAGTATTATGTGAATTGAGGTTTATGATATTGAATATTGATCTTGAATTGTAATTAGTTTAGATACATCTTGCACAATGTATAAAATGGTATTGAATTTTATTACTCTGGATCCTGTAGGCACGAGATTGGCTTCCTCCTTAGCTCGAGAAAAAATTCCACCGTCGACATATTTATCCGGAAATACTTCAGTCAATGGTGGCACTGGCAGATCCTTTGTATCTGGACGATGTAATATTGCTACTGACAGAGCATAGATAAACATGTTGGGATTCACACGATCGCGACAGTAAACTGCCACAGATAAGAAGTCCTCGTACGTCCTCATGCCTGTGAAATATAGCATTAAAAGAGTGGTTAAATAAAAGGGAGTGTAAATATATTTATCTAAACTGATTCAAAATGCTTGTATACAAGAATGTAGTATACATATAGTGACTGTTTGTGAAAAGATTTAAAAATACAGATATTTAAAACAGAGAGCAATGTATTAATCAGTCCTTATTAAATTCATTCTATTTGTGAGAATTAAACGTACATTCGAATCGCTAGTTTTTTTCATCCGATATATATGATATCTAGACTGCGGATCTTTATGTATTTATGACTAATGAAAATATTTTTAAAATGCTATGACATAAAATTCGATAGAATTTAGCACGATTTTCATTTGTTTTGGATCTACAGAGGCTGTTCCCAAGAAAGATAGTTTTTTATTTCTGAAAATTTGTCCACTACAATTGGAAATTGCATAAACATCGGCAATCTAATGATAACATTATGAATATACAACACTATTTTACATTTTTAATATGACCTCAAACAACTTTCTCAACGATCGTATTCCAAATTTTTATTCGAAGATTTGAGATGAACGATATGTATTGAAGGTTTTATGCATTTATGACAAGAAGTCAGTGCTTCAGATGCACAGAAGTAAAAATTTCCGAAGAATTGTGAGTTACAACTTATGAAAGTAACTAGAAAATTAATTACTTAAATTACTTATATGTTCACACAAGAAGAAATAAGTTTCTCTTCAACATACACTTCTCGCAATCGAGATAAACAATTTTTATTTTGCACAAAAATCCGCAACCTAGAATAAATTGGATAGAATAAATCGTATAGAATAGTACGAACCCATGAAAATATCAATGAGACGTCCTGCATATTTTCTATGCGAGGGAATGAACAGCGAAAAAGGCACATGCCGACCCAATTGCATAGGAAAACTAAGATCCGGAAGAGTAATCTGTTTCACTGGAAGTTTAGACTCGGTTTCATCGGAGAAGCGGTTGAATATTTGTGTCGCTACAGGACGGTATCTGTCGGACTAGGAAAAAAAAACACAACAGCACTTATTATACCACAAACAGAGCAATTCCATTAAAAACATTATTTTTTAATTCCACACATTATTCTATAATATTTCACTATCGCACTACCATTATACTATTCAAACTCTAAGCGACTCAATAAACTATTATTATATAGAAACGAATCAAATAAGAAATAAAAAAAGACCACATAAGAGTACTTACCAAATAATCAGCTGGTATGTCGAAAGCGACTTTCTTCTCTCCCTTGGGTACATAGACCGGTTCAGCAGGTCGATCGAACAAGTACAAGATACCCGATTTATTGTCCGCCATCTTAATGAATTATTTGTTGGCGAAGCCAAGAAGCGAAAATAACGAAATACGTAACAATCGCGTACTGTTACTACAAACAAACTGTATTTTCGTGAATGTACGTTTTTTTTTTGTAACTTCACTGTGATTTATTAATAATATATAACGCCTGGAGAGTGACGAAGTGTACAGAGCACGATCAAAAGTAAATATGGTAGAAAATCGACACAATCTGGCCTTTATAAGAAAATGCTCCAGGAAACGGCGGTCTCGTCGTAGACCACAAAATCCGTCACCCCTGTCTAAACTAATCAAAACTAACGCTGATTACCGACATGTCATCCACTGTATTCCGTTCTTTATATTTCCTGTTTTCAAAGGAAATGGATTATCACTAAACACGGGTAATTATACTTGAAGAGTGCATATTTCTATTATACGGGTCATGATATTATTTTCCAAGTTACTTAAAATTATATATCATTTGTATAAACTATACATCATATTATCAGTATATGCATAGTTGTTAAACCTGTAAAGAAAAGGCCAATTGAATCCAATGTGATGAAATTTTAATTTGTTGGTCTATGAAACTTTGTTTTACTGTGGCAACTAACCTTACAAAATTTGTAGGGAAAACATGTGACAAATCAAAAAGTAAAAATCAATGCGATGTTGGTTTTTATCACAGTTTTTATTTGTTTGACTTTTCTGGCATATGTATCTGTAAAACGTAATTTCCAGATACTTTTCTAACCGATTAAACATTGAATAACAGAAGAAGGTATTATACAACTGTTTTGTATGTTTATACCATAAGTTAATGGACTTAGTCAATAGACTTAGTGTTTTTTTTTTGCTTTTTATGACTTGCAATTAGTTGTTGATTGATCCCCAAGATTAAAATTACCCTTCACCGTTCGAATTGTGTTAATATTTTTTGTTTTCTTAACATATCTCAAATTTTAGAAATCGCCATTGTAATTCACATTATACTCGCTAAATTCGGCATATGCTGGACAGAGGAACCACGTTATTGATCGCTAGGATGAATTACATCCTTAAAATCAATGACCACGGATTGAGTTTTCATATTTTTAGTTAGAAATTCGGCCAATGTTCCCACATTTTCACGAGGTTGACGATCGAACGGGTAGCCCATGGCACGTGCATCGGGATACTTCTTGTCCCTCAAGCCACAGTAACTGACGCCATCCTTGCAACAAGTCGATTCATCCTGTATGACCTAAGCATTGAAAAATAGACCATTTTAATTCGATTGTTCCCCTTCGCTTCCGAAATACTGTTCATATTTTACCGAGCTATACAACGATTTTCAACTGTGTGAAGTGGGGGTATGGGCATAAAATTAGACTGTAGAATGTGTATGTACTTACGACGTCCTTATTGTAATCTGACACCATAGCAAAAAGTACCATAGGAAAGCCACCTTCGACGCCTTTAGACACTAACAGATGTTGCGGCCAACCACATCCACAGAAATTGTCAGGTTTAGGACAATCCGCAAACTCTGTATCTCTCGGCGGGAACGATTGTTCGAAGGGTATAGTTACCGAAGAGTCTGTCGACCTCTGTTGAATTACGTTCTGTCCCGGAAGCACTATAACGTAATATTATGCATTACACACTATAATGATGTTGAAAATATGTTGTACATTTTAGCCAAGTTCAAAATTTTACCTAACGAAAATTTATTGTTAGATTGGCGCAATTAGCTTCGTGTTTTGAAAACAATTTTTCTGGTTTATCTTTCATTACATATTATTTAAGAATGTATTATGATTCAGCAAAAATCACATGTAATCTCGAATTTATTTAATTTGTTAAATAAATAAAAATATATATCGAAGAGAACCGAACGAGTTTAAGTTATTATTAAATACTTATCGCTTAATCTAACTGATAATGATTCTTCATTAAATTAATAAAGTTATTGAACCTAGTTATGACATTTCAAAGTAGCTGTTCAAAATATACTTTTTTATCACTGTGCTTTATCTAAAATCAGTTAAATAATTATTTCAAAATAATGATCTCTACAGAAATCATTGTGTAATGTCACTTAAGATAACATGAATTGTTTCTGTTATTGAACGACGTCTTGAGAGAGTCGCGATTATCTTTGATCATTAAGCAATTATTAGGAGGTATTCTGATCTAGAACTTAAAAAAAAAAACGTTTTTCTTATTGTATTTTCATGAAGTATATGTCTTCGGAAAAATTCATTTCAATTTGCAAAAACAGCGAAGCTAAAAATGATTGAAGTAAGCATACAGAGATTTCTTTACGAGATTGTTTTCTGATATGGCTGACACGATATCTCAAGATGTCCGATAAACTTCAAAGAATCTTCAGCAGACTTGCCGCTATCACATCAAACAAAATCTGCAATAGACCTTGATGTTTTCAAATCTTTTACTATGCCGAAAACCACCCTGTATTAAATGTACATGGTGTCCCAAAAATGTTCTACTTCCTTGAATGGAGTGATTCCGAAGGTCATTTGAAGTAACTTTTTCCTTTGCGAAAATGTTCTCCGGAGCTCTGTTAACGAGTTATTAACGAAAAACACATTGGCTGAACCAGAATTTGTCCGCTGCAATAGCGCTCTGGTTGGTCCGCGTTTCTCGTTAATAACTAGTTAACAAAGCCGCGGAGAACATTTTCGCAAAGGGAAAAGTTACCCGAATTGGCGTCAGGACTCGCTCCCTTCACGGAAGTGCATTTTTGGGACAACCTGTATATCAACCTGTATATCTATATATCGGTAACTGGTGGCACAACCGAATAGAGGGTGAGTCTGCATAACAAAAGAAGTCGAAAATGTAGAATAAAATTGTTTTCAATTTGAGGCCTTGTGTTTGAGAAAATCGAGTTCGAAAGAGTAAGAAGTAGCGCACTTATAGTACGCTCGTGAGAGGCAAGTAAAAATGTAAATGGTAACATACGTCTAACGGAAAATTTGTCCATTTCGATCATCAAGTCCTTTTGTTTATCAAAAGTAAACGGTAGGTGACGTTCGTCTTCCGCCGGAGCGATGAAAATGCGAACGGTTCCCATTCTTGTTTCGTTGGTGTTGTTGTTAACAGTGACCGTGTACGTAAATGTAGTATGATTCAGATGGGTGAACCTAACGCGTGCTGGTTCTGGAGGCAACCAGTCAAGTCCAGATGCCAAATCTACTTCGCTCTTAGTCCAGAAGGTATTTAAAACGTTGTCCTTGTTCTGCCCATCAGTTGTCAATTTAATACTCTCCACTTCGATACCCGGATAATCCAACTACAAACGCCATCGGAAAGTGTAATCAGTTAATATTACTTTATCGTATACGTGGCCCGATCTTCTAATTAGTCTCTTCGCGATTAATTATAATTGTACCTGATTCGATATTACCTCGGAGACTTATGTTGTTTAATTTGCTTTATCGTTTCACACGTTTACCACCACCATTTGTTTAGCTAATACTTTTTATATGTACACGTACTAACCTGTGCAATTTGGTACGCTGGCAGAGTATTTTTATATTCGAGGAAAACATCGTTAATAAAACCGTGCCATCTGTAGAATATGGGATCCCTCGGGGAAGTGGAATTATCGCCCATAACGCCCATAAATTCCTAAAACACCATACGGACCATAACAAAACATTATTATTTCCACAACTGTGTAAACTTGATGCTGGTCTCGAAAAATATCAATTAATATGCTTCCCGAATTTGTCATGAAGTCCCTTACAATCTCGTTAAAAAAAAATCCAAAGTTACCGAGGTGACCTCAATCTCACGAATATATAATTACCTTGTGACTATCGTCCGGATCATGGCAAAAAGAAATAGCAATATGGCCCATGTTATGAAGCTCGCCGTAATAGCCTCCATTAGGAGACAAGATACTGGACTCCACGACATTCCCTAATATATTGATGCCGGTTTGTTCGGTCAATGGCACTTGCTCGCCATTTGTATTCATCACCGATCCGGTATGGATCGCGTCGAGTATGCGTTCGCGCCATCTTTCTAGCTGCAGTATGGTGAGACCTGCACCATCGTCTCGTTCTAGATCGCGAAGAACGGTGTTAGCAACACGAGACGGCCATGTGCGACCAGTGCGAGCGTCCAGAATTTTTGGAAAGTAGGCTTCAATGATCGGCTCCCGCCAGTTAGTAAAACTCTTCGCACGTTTCAGGTAGTTGCACAAACGTTCACAGTTATACCTAAAAACGACAAATTCGCGTTTGACATCCAATAATAGGGGATATACGGAAGTGCGTAAAACTATTTGCACACCATTTGAAAAGGAATAACTTTTTTACAATTCGATCAGAAGATTTGAAATTTCTTCAGACACTAGAACACTTGATTTACCAAATAATGCGTCAAAAAAATTTGGTTAATTTTTTCGTAGCTCACAGCAACATATTAGTAGTTTTCTATTCCGAATTCACCATTATATCGAACTCCGTTCTATTTTAAAGAACGAGAGTAACCTTCGAATCGTTTCTACGCGTCCACTTGTCAAGAAGTTGCCATTGCTATGTTATTAATTGCTTGAAATCCTGCTACTTTTATTTGAGACAGTCTCGCGTGTCGTTTGAAATAACGAAGATATTTTGGGTGGACAGAGTTCGCGGGGCACATTGTATGTGTAACACGTACCGGGCCATAACTTGTTCATGCATGTAGTAAAAGAGTTCGCCACGACGATCTTTGTCGACAATTGCCAGGTCATCTGCGAACGGGTAAACCAAATGCCAATGCCAATGGTGCATATTGAAGCCAAGATCTTCCCTCCAGTATGCAAGACGATGTTCTATTTCAAGATCCGAAGCAGTGTGATCTCGAATAATTTCAACCACATTCTATATTCAATAGAAAATATTTAGGCTTGAAAGAAATCCTCCGAACTGTAAGTACTACGAAGTCAACTTATCTTTCGCGTAATCATGCGAATCTGGTGTATACAGAGGGTTTATGTTAGTTACAATTTTGCTCGAAACTTTAAGAGGGCAAGCGTTACAAAATTTGTTTTTCCTTTTCATTTTATTTTCGACTTTCAGTCTCACCGGTTTGGACACTCTCTGTTTCGTTTATGAACAAACTGACTAAATCTAATAAACTTGAAAAAACAAATCTCCGAAAAGAGGATGATTCTATGTAAAAGATTAAGTCGAAAATATAATAAGTTTGTTTATATGAGGCTCTGTTTTCGAGAAAATCGAGTTTGAAAATTAGTCTGGCGCGAATTTTCTGACTGATCGCGCCATGATTAAACATGGGAATGTGTTACTTACCTCTGCACGTGTATTGATTTCTGCGGGCAAAAGATTTACGTTCTCCTTGATCTCATTTAAAAGTCGATCATTAACAAATTTGTCCGGGAATATTTTGTATAATGGTGGTACCGACAGATGCTTCGTCTCAGGATGATGTAAAATGGCTACTGAGAGAGCATACATAAACAATTCTGCGTTCAGATGGTCACGACAGTATACTGCTGTCGATAAGAAGTCCTCGTACGTCTTCGTGCCTATAAAACAAAATATTATAATCCGTGCAAAAGCATATTGTAACGTGTAAACTGCAGATATTTATGCAACATACAAAATGTTTAACTCAATTTTGACACTAACTGTACCGAGCACAAAAATGTGATTAATGTACCTTATTTTATAAAAATTATAAGATCATTTAGATTTCTCCCAATTTTTATAACAATATGTGGTCGATTGAAGAAATTCATTTAATCATTTCCAATAAGAAGCATCTTTGTAATTTCGATAATTACAAATTAAAAATGGGAGACCGGTCATTTGAACGGTTGTGGTACGATTAGTGTTAAAGCAGAAGTGCTTTGACATAGATCGTGTAGGACTACTATATACCGTCAATTAAACCACTAAATACAGTTAAAATTGTATCGTGTTTAGTGTCATTTTAATCAGAAAAATGCAACATTGTTAAATGCTTCTAATGTCTTTACAGTTTGACGTTGCATCCAACCGTTTTCATAATAAATGCATAAAATCCGCAGTCGAGCAACGTGTAAAAATACGAAACTTGAATTGCTACAAACCCATGAAAATATCTATCAGTTTGCCTGCTAATTTTTGATGTGCTGGAATGAATAGCGAAAAAGGCTCGTGCCGACCCAATTTCATAAGATGTGTGATATCCGGAGGAGTAATCGGTTTCACGTGAACCTTATGCTCGATTTTGTCGGCAAACCGGCCAAAGATTTGCATCGCTGCGGGACGCAACCTTTCCGGCTAAAAAAAAATGAAAAGAGACAATTATTCAACGGGAGAATGTCGTCAACCCATCGACGGCGAGGCCTGGGTCTATTTTGACCCAGAGCATTCAAATCGTCACTTAATTTGTCACTTGCCGACGATTGAATTAAATCAACAGCTGCTACATTAGGAACGACAGAAAGACTCGCATGTCTATAAGAAGTACCGTTAAAAATATGTTCAAAAACTTGACGAACGAAGCAGTGATTAGTCTTAAACATCATGCATTATACAATATATTGTTGTACAGTATACACGTATGAAAAGTTGTGAGAATGGTCCGCCATCTGATCCTACAATATCTTGGTACAATATTTTACTGTTTCAAAAAGAGTCGTATCGAATCAGCACTATCGAATCGCTTAAAAAATGATTCTCATCACAAGTTACTGTCACTGAATATGAATTTATTCATATTGAAATTAACTGGATCACATTGTAAGGTAAAAACGTTCGTATCAAGTAACTAACGATTGTTAGTAATCGCTTTTATGAATGAAATCCTCACGGCATTCAACATGTTAGATGCGACAACATTGAATTCAATAAAAAGTTGAGAGAAAAATGGCACAGAAATACTTACCAAATAATTTTCTGGTATATCAAAAGCGACCTTTTTCTTCCCTTTAGGCATGTAGACCGGTTCGAGAGGTCGGTAAAATAAGTACAAAATTTCCGATTTGTTGTTGGCCATCTTGAATACTTTCTCGACGAACTCGAAAAGCAAAAATCACTGAAATCCAATGGAATAAAGGAAGTGTTCACTCGACCGTGATCGAAAGTGATCTGCAGAGTCGAGGAAATCCTTCCTTTAAATAGATGATCGAAACAACAAACGAAGATAAATTATTTTCATGTTTTACTTGAAGACATGAAGATAGTACTTGTATTTGATTTGAAATTTACCGAAACAAATTGTTGTTGGCACAAGAACATTATCTTTCGCTCTTAGTATTCAATCATGCCGCCCGATGTACCGTGACAGATACATAATTGTGCACTTAGCATTTCACTTGCAGGATCATAATTCTGAAAACTGTCCATCGTTTAACAATTTTCATCGAGCACTTTGAAGATACAATTTGTGTACTATTTATCTGGATACTTTTAACTCTCCAGAATTATCATAAATCTACATAATACAATCGAAATCCTCAAGACCGATCGATTTGCCGTAAACAAACAGTCGTGGACAAAAGAAAGTTCAAGCACACTTCAAAGGCGGTATCCAATATTTTTGCAGGAAAAGAAAAAGTTAAAAAATCCCACTGAAAACTTCTGGACAATCTTATATGAGCACATTAAGTGCCCGTGTTAACAAAGAATTATGCGTGGAAAGTAACAGAAAAAAATGATGTACTTTTCCAGTCAATCAACTAGAGAACTTAATTGCAACTATACCAAAATATGCTACAAACTGTGACAGACAGTATCGGAGGTCCCGCAAAGTACTAAAACTGGTAAAATGTTTACATATCAACATTATAACTATTTACTTTATCCGACTATTAATTTTATCCGCTTGTCTTTTCTACTTGTTTCATTAATTTAAATAAATTATTAATTTTGATATCCTCTGTAGTGTTCTTCGTTTCATTATATTGTAAGATGCAGATATTTCGAAAAGATTCATTGCTGTGTATCATTTTCTTAAATTTTCTCTTGTCCATCACTGTATGGTTATTAATGCTACGATAACAAAACAGAAAATACGTTTCGTAACCGTACTCCATGAAATCGACTTTTTTTTTTTTGTTGTAGATAAAAGCGTATGTTTCATCGTGAATTAAGATAATGAAATGTTGCTATACGCGTTATCTCTACTTATATATAGTTTCCTTGTAACATGAGAGTATATTACATAGATTGTTTTGTCGATAAACACAAAACAATATATGCAACGTTGATAAAATATTCCATTATAAGTTCCTTCTTTCGTCTTATTAAATATTTTCAATAAATTTTACGATTCCTCTTCGATGCATAAGGATTATAATATTATACTGCGTAAGTAATAGGGAAGAAGAGCGACTTCATGCGGAATGACTTCCCGTGAA
This sequence comes from Halictus ligatus, assembly GCA_028454255.1. Taxonomy (NCBI): domain Eukaryota; kingdom Metazoa; phylum Arthropoda; class Insecta; order Hymenoptera; family Halictidae; genus Halictus; species Halictus ligatus. Next base: position 12,590,957 of record CM052140.1, read on the forward strand.
AAAATTGGAGAAACTCTAAGATAGTTCTACGTGAATTGACATAAAATATGAAGGATAAAGTAGTTTATAATTTCTTCTACAAACATCATACATATAAATGTATTATGCTTCGTCACAGAATCGTGAGGAAGGAAATTTTTGCAAAGGACCCCACGTGTGCTATTCCTCGAATATCTGAAGACCTCTGTTATTTAGCGATGCAAATAAAACATGGGAATATCGAGCGCAATATGCAACTGTTACGCGATGCATACTCAAACGTCTGTTAAAACATTGAAAATTTTTTCTCTTGGCTGAATCCACCATAGATTTGAACAATGAAGCTCGTTATCAAGTTTTGAACGAGGCGTGTACCGCCGTCCTTGCAAACCGTTCCCCATTTTTGTTACATAAATTTGTAAAAAAAATTGGAATTTAAAATTTCGAGGAGCCACTGTAAAAGGGAATCTTCAATCTTCAAATCTGTAATAGGTTCAATCAGAAAAACATTTTTCGATATTTTTACAAACGATTCAATTAACAGTTAAGAAAGACTATGAATGACGGTCTGCAAAACTAGAGGTTTCAAGCGTTAAAATAAGTCCAAGTTTAATGTTGCACTATATTTTTAATATAATATTCAACCAGTTTTTGGATCCAGTGTCAGTCACCGAGTAATTCCCACTTTCGAACTGTAGATTATATTAAGATAACGTTTACATACCTCAGGAAATAATTCAGGAATCTATTTCTTTCTTGGCTTCATTTATAATATAATTAGCCAGTTAGTTTACAGACTGAAGGCATGTCGTTGCTGTGAAAAATCTCAATGAACTCACGTAGATAATAAATTGTCTACGGATTTTTGTGCAAAATAAAAATGTACCACATCAACAATGCGAAACAGGAGTTAATGACTGAAAATGTGTTTCTTTCTTTGTTAAACCTTTTAATTAAAAATGATGCAACAATATTCTTAAATTCTTTTGATAATGGTCTGTATTCCATTTATGCAGAATTTTGTTATAAATGCATAAAATCCGCAATATGATAATAATGCTCGCACGATTTCATTCGTACAGTGCCCCGAAGAACCTCACTGAGGCAGACGATTTTAGTGATTTTACTATCAGGAAGAAAAGAAGGGTAATATGAAATATTAATGAGAAACTTCAGTTCCCCTAAGAGCAGTAATTCCGTTCCAAGTTGAAGCCTATAATTCGAGCAAGTTACCATCATATACAGTAAATATTTATGGCGGAGATAGGACAGCATGAATAAAGTATAGCAGCGAGGTGTCGTCGCACGTCCCGGATATTACTCCGTTCAGACGTTCTTTAAACATCGGTCAAGATGGAACAGGCATTATTTGAAAAGCAGTACACTCTTTATTCGAAGATATTACGGAGCGTTGGGCTTATGCCCTACGATTCAACAATAATTGCATTACTTCAGAGATCAATTTTTTTATTCCTTCTTTGTTACTGTCTATATGTCCAGGTAACGAAA
>CM052140.1:13192544-13357938 GCA_028454255.1 Halictus ligatus
GGACGCGAGGGGAGAAGATGCTCTGCGCGGAATAGATAGGGAACACCGAAGTCTGCGACCTCCTCTGTCCTTCCCCGTGAGCCAACCCCCTCGAGCGCTAAATCCTCAACGAAACTGCGATTCTTCTTTCGATGCCGATAAAATTAATTATCCCGTCCGAGGAACCCGCTTCTATTTCCACCACCATCCTCCCCGGAGACTTTTCTTTCCCGTTCCTCGCCCGGGCGAATTCCCGTCCCGTAGCCCAGTCCTATCGTAAATTCTGGATATTAGGATTCGAAAATCTCTCGCCTCGGCCCCTGGGCCCTGAACGTCGTTCCGCCGGTTGCCCTTCTTGCATTCTAAACATCCTTCCACGGCCGTTTTCTTCGCTGCGCCAGGACTCTTAGCATACGGGCTAGCCGGACGATGGTTATTGTGAGGCGGACGTGCAAAGTGAATTGCTCCGTGCTCGCCCAAATTGTTCCATTCATTTATCTGCACCGGTTCCCGCGGAGAAATCGCGATCAGGCGAATTTGCTGATTTTTGATGGGCCGTTTACTTTGTTTAGAGTACTCGAGCTACTGGCTGATTTGTAGACTGAGGATCTCTAGGCACTTTTAGCTTCCAAACATCTGTTATTCCTAAATTGCAGGTTCTTATCCAATATAAAAATCTTTTGGGTTAATTGCAATATATATGAGCCACATACATTTAGTTCACTTTCTAATTATTTTAGGAAGTTCAAAATAATGGTGCCGTTGGATTCTTTAAATATCGCAGAGTCCTACCCTTAGAGTTATTATGATAGGGTAAGGGACTCGATTACTGTGGGGCTACCGATTCTTTTAATATTCATCGTGCTTTAAGAATAAATAGAATTCATATAGGTACAGCAATTTAATCCCTTACCCTATTTCTAAAAGGTCCTCGAACAGTGTGGCCTCCCAAAATACAGAACTTATTGCACCTTGAAGAACCGATTCAGAAACAGTTCCAAGCTCTCAAAAACTGGTGAAAGCATCTTCCCCGTTCGTCCAATAGGCTTTTTACCATTCTCACTCGAGCCGGTACTGATTTCATCCCCGTCTCATTACTGCCAACGTTACAGATGATAAGTTTCGTGATCATTAAATTCTTCTGTGACCACGACTTAAAGCGTGTCTCGTGCCATTGACGTAATGGCAGTCATTACTATCGACACCTTCGCTTCGATACCTGGCACAGCTAATGGAATGTGTCGGGCGAAATGAACCGAAACGAATGAATCCATCAAACCGTAATCGTTAGGAGGTTGTCGTTGATCGAGCATCCTGGACTCATTTTTACGCGATTCCTGCGACCGTATTTTAATCCACCATCGAGGAAATTCCAATTCAATCATGCATCTTCTACTGTGCGCGCTGAATCCAAAATTCAATCGGCTTCTTCAGTAAACCATTCGTTTCTAACATCCTAGAAGATTCGTGACTCTTTGCAGACCCTAAAGAAGGAACCAGGCAAGTTCATATTTTGATAATTACTTTAACGTTCCACCACTTTGCTAATTATGTGTGCTGTTAAAGCGACGTTAGAAGAATATATATTAAAAGAATGAATGGACTGTATTAAATATTTAGGAAAAAATATTTAGCGAAAGAAATTTATATATAAATAAGGACAACTTGGCGTACACTTTTACTAATAAAATGGGGTGGTGATTACACGGTTCTATCCTTCAAATGGGGAATTAAAAATTAGATACAATTCGGGCACAATTTTCCCACTTTTCCTGCAACTGATCATTCAATGTATTCAATGCTACCTCTCTTCTGTGTCAACGATAAAGATCTTATGTGAACCGTTACTAGTAATCAGACTACGAGCAGGCATCTTAAGTTACTTCATAGATTGAAGCCGAAGTGAAACTTGGAAAGAATATTCAGAGCAGTTATTAGCAGTCTCCATCGGTCTCAATTATTTTCAGTGCACACCCTTGAGCCCAGCCTGGTCCGAAACGAGCAGAAGGCGTCCAAATTCTTGAAATTCAACACCCTCGGAGATCATTAACGAATCTCTCAGGGTGTCCGAGTGGTGGCTCGACGGGGTTGCGTGGGAGGGGCTGCGGGGAGGCCCCTAAGAAAGTGCAGCCGGCTTGAAGAAACATTTTGATTTGCTTTCGCGAGCCGGTGCAACTGAGCAAGGAAACATAAATAAAAAGTTCTGGAGGAGAGCAGGAGGAGAAAAAGAGAGACAGAGCGGCGCGTGCTCGCGCACCGGCTCGAATTCATCCAACAGCCGTATTTCTCGGAAGCTCTCCTAGGTAGTAGCTACCTGTCCGCCTCGCCTTCGGTACCGCGTAGGAAACCGTGCAGAGTGGCTTGTTCGTGACAGCTGGAAAATAAATATTTGCACGTATTTCAACGATTAGTCTGCTATAAGCGAACGCGAGACGACTACCGAGATGTCGTCGTACGGTTACTCATCCCCCACGACTCCTCTCTCTCTCTCTCTCTCTCTCTTTCTCTCTTTCCTTCTCGTTTTCTGCCTCGAATCGGTCTATTCTCGTCTCCCTCGGCTCTTCTCTCTGTCACCCAGGCCTGACCAGCTATTTCAGCCGATATTGAAAGACCCAAGGGCATAACTTGCAGCTACATGTGTGCGCTCGCCGTGTAACAACCATTCCTTCCTTTTAACCTCGTTCTCTCGCTCTCTCTCTCTGTCTATCGTCTCCTTTCTCTATGCTTTTTCCTCGAAAAGCGACCCCCTCCCCCCAGCTACAGAACACGAAAGCTTTTGTTGTCGGTCGATGTTCAATTTGGAGATTTATTGGGCTGATTTAGGGATATCGAGTATCGGTTTTTCTGGCCCGACTCTGTGCTTGGGCCGCGTAATTTTCGGCGGATCGCCTCTGCGCCGAGAAAACTTCGCGGATAAATCGGAAACGCGAAATGCAATCGAGGCTATGTCCCTCGAAAAATGGATTCCGAAAGTTCCGTCGGGCTCCGCAAATATTAGCACAGTCTCTTTTTTTGTGTGTGTGTGTGTGTCAATCCTACAGGAAAAATTCTAAACCGTCCATTCCCCTCATAACGAAAACACCAAATAATCGACGAGCGTGATCCCAGCAATCTTTCACCCCTTACGTTCCACCAGTACGTTCATTTTATTTTCCTTCGAGGGAGTATCAGGAACCATAAAAGAAGTTCTAATCACTGCGAGATTATCATTAAAACGACTCTAATCTCAGCGTCCGCGTTACGATCGGATCAACGCGGGATCAACACGTTAAGCCTTTTTTACGCGTCGAGCTTCGAGGAAATATTCGGAAATCCTCGCATAATGAAAACGGCATACAAGCGGCGAGCATGTTTTGCCGAATTTTTGGAAGCAGGCTTGCCGAAGTAAATATCGGGACTGTCGCCTGCAAGAGCAAAATCTGCTGGAAAGAATATCGATCTCTATTTATTTGTTAGGATTGGATTACGCCTGGTCGAAAATTGTTGGAAAAATGTCAGCGGCGAATTTTTATTGGAAGCGATACCGGCCTCGTTTCTTGTGTCGCGGGCTTCTGTGGCGGTTTTGGTGTGTGTGTGTGTGTGCGTGAGAGAGAGTGGGAGAGAGAGAGAAAGAGGGAGAGAGAGTCCGGCAGAGAATGCACGTTCAAATTGAACACCCCCTGGCAACCCTCTCTCGGTTTGGTCCGGCGCAAATCGTCACGAACGCGGCGAACGTCGCTGCTGCGGACCGAATTGAATCTCCACGAAATCCCGGTAGGCGTCCCCCGTGTTACCGTTGCAACGTTGCTCCAGTTGACGTTTCAGATTTTCAGCCGAGGGGCATTAGCATGCGCCGCGGATCGCGTTTCGTCGATGCGTGTCACGTCGTCAGCACGGCGTCGCATTCCTGTGGAAGCGCCCTTAAAGGGCGACACGTTATGCCGTTTAGCCAGTCTCTCTGCCGGATCCCCGCTAAAGAGAGCCGAGATCCAATCAACTTCTCAAAGGTCAACGATCGCTGCCCTGCGAACGTACGATCGCTGCCAAACCCGCATCGAACCGCAACAATCTCTAGCCGGAAACGTCCACGTCGAACCGTTCGTTCGCTAAACACCATTTTCCTGACCCGAAGAACACGGCCTCCATTATGCCACCAGAAGTGATCAAGCCGCCGTATCAGTTTCAGCTACGCTCGCTTTCCAAAATGTTCAAACGCAGCTTCGTTAAATATTTCGTTCCCCGACCTAAAGAATTCAGTCTGCTCCGCGACACAGTGAAGGACAAACGTGCCATTTTAATTGATTGTGGTTGCAGGCGGATATTCAATATTCAAATGTGCTTTTGCTAAACGTTTTTATCCCATAATGAGAGATTAAGTCTATATAATAACATTAGAAGGGATTACACTGACTTATCATTTTAATTAATTGTGGCCATTGGTGGATATTCAATATTCAAATGTAGCTTTGTTCAATATTTTCACCGTGTATTGAGACGTTAAGTCACTTTAATGACACCGCGTGGGATTAAACGGATGCATAATTTGAATGAATTGCAGCTACAGGTGAGTATCCAATGTTTGAACTGTTTAACTGTGTAGCTTTGGTCTACATTTTTCACCTGTCCTTAAGGAACCAGTAGAATGAAGATATGTAATTTTAATCGAACTGTAGCTACAGGTGGAAATTGAACGCACATTCAAAGGCCCCACATCGAAGATGGTACAGATAGTATCTAATTATGTACAATTGGAGGAAAAGTGCGATGATCCAAGATCACGATAGTCTGTACGATAACCTTGGAAAATAATATAAAAATAAAATTGGAGAATTTACTTTAATATTTGCCACAGGTATAATAAAAAGAAAAATTGACTGATACTATAAGTTAGCACAATCACGAGCTAATTCCATCTCACGCTACTTTCAGCCACCGCAGTCGAACAAATAAATTCTACGTTCGCACCGAGCGTATAAACAATAATTTACAAAACAGTTTCGCACCGCATTTGCTAATGGAAGTGATCGACGAGTTGCAACCGGGTGGCGTAAATAGTGATGGTTGTTTGTTCGGTGCGCGTTCCGGTTGTAGGTGAAGCTAGGAAAATGGGCGATCGGGAAATATTCAGTAGGTTGGGAGACACTGCTCGCGCTGTTTTAGGTCTTCCCCGGCGGTACGGGTGCTCGGTAAATTCTGCTAATGGAATTTATCGCGACGTTGCGAGCCTAGATATAGAAACTCTCGCAGCCGAGTTACCTTTTTATTGGACTCGGAGCGCGTCTTCCTTAGGTATAGGTGGCAGGCCCGCCTCGAAAGGAATATCGCACCTGTCTGCCGCCGCGTTGAAAGGGAAATAGGTGGTTTTCGGAATTGCTTAATCTGACCTAGATACCCTGGGATCGCCCGCCCACGTACCTTTCCAACTTGGACAAACAAACCCGAAATAGTTGTATCTTCGCAAATACCACGAGCTATCCGCTAATACCGCTATTAACTACCATGAATTTCTGATTCAATGAATACGGCCGCATACCTCGGTCCTAGTTTCTCGAGTTTCAAACCGAGCAACAGAATCTCCCGATGACGCAGAACTCGAGGATCACCGATGGCTTTCGATCGCAAAAACCGATCGTTTATTGTTCCGGTTACGATACACCGTTAATCATACACAGCCCGAACGGTAACGCAGCCGGTAGAATGATATTCTGAATAATTCGTTCGCACTTCCGCGCCTACAACTTAGAGCAAACCGTCTGAATCCGTTCATAGAGTTTTAGCTGGTCTGCCGTGCATTATTCATCAGGCTGAATATTTAAATCGCCGACTGGAAAAAGAGAGAGTTCCCGTCGAGACTCGGTTTAACACGAGCGACGATACAACGGCTGCCTTCGGCCATTTACTTATTTAAAGGGTGCGATGCTGTCTAGGCCGCGAGCAGAACGGCCTATCTGCATTATGGAGAAAAAGCTTTAAGCCGTTACATTCTCGCCTAACCGCGAACGTTACTGCGAAATAAATTCTGGATGCTTCGGAAACGGTGCCATCAACTTCCGCCATTAATGCTGTAGCCAAAATTGTTTGAATTAATTCTGCATAGTCTCGTCTAAAACGACGACAATTAGGATAAAACGTGGTACGAATGTCGGCCACTTAGAATAAAAAGCGACCGTCAGACATTCGTACGCATTATTGCAGGAATAAACGACGTCGGGTGACGGATCTGGGTTAGGGCGATTTTTCTCAGGAGCGTCGGGAAAGTGGGAAACGCCGGGAAAGGGCCAAAGATCCTGTGTCCCGAAGGTAACCTGTAATAAACTGGAGGAGACCGTGTACGAGGGACGGCCGAACGTGGAAAAAGATACGTGAAAGCTGGTGAATAATACGGTAAAAGCTTGCTCGGCTGGTTGCGGATCCGCGGTGGCGTCGTCGTAGTCGACGTCGGCGTCGGCGTCGGCGTCGGCGTCGTTGTGTCCCAAGGAAATTTGTAAACGAAGTAACGCCCGATAATCTCGACACAGCTACAGTTTTCGCGTGTACGAGGACATTCTTCCGCCTCGGCCAGAGACTAACGACGTCCTCGTCCTCTTATCTACTTGGTCACGTACACCCGGAGAGAGAGAATATCCTTCTCTCCCCCCCCCCCCCCCCCCCCCTCCCCCCCTTCACGTTTTCCTTCCTTTCGCCTCGGTGGCCCGGGGTCTGGTCCTCCAGGACGAAGGAAAATGTGAGGACGTGGGGGGATAAGGATCGCCAGGCTTCTCGGTTAATTTAGCTCGCTAGGAAGTGCCGTAAATAGGAAACGTCTAGGTGACTTCCGAAATCTCCCTCGACTCGACTCGACTAGACTCGAGAGTCGGTCGTCGCGCTCTCGAGGCTTGAAACGTGATTCCAACAACGCCGACCGGTCCACCCCCGCGCACTGGCAACCCCCTTATACGACTGCCCGAACTGTTCACCTGCAGACCGGTGACCTACGACACGTCGTAATCATTTCAACGGCTGATACCTGCATTGCGCGACCGTCTTCCCCATTTCAAAGTCGACCCTCTTACTCAGGGACCCCGGCGACCGTTACCCTCCGATTTTCAGGAAACCTTGCGCGAGTGTTCCGTAGACTCGTCCAAGAATTTTTTCGTATTTCTGTTGCGCCTGTTTTTCACTTTAAGCGAGAAATCAACCCTAGCCGGACCTTTTGTACAAGTCTCTATAACTCGCAAATGACAGGAGATATCAGAAAATGGTTGAAGTAAAAGTTGCATCGCAGCTTTGAGTCTGTAAATCTGTGCGAAAAATTTTTTGAACAAATTATTTCTTTCGAAAAACAAAATGTTTAGAAAACATCTTTTCAAAGAATTTGTCGAGCAGATTTATAGACCCAAAAATGCGATATAACTTTCACATGAACAATTTTTCGATATCTCGTGTCGTTTGTGTTTTATAGGATAGAAGGGTTGATTTCTCCCTTAAAGTGAAAAACAGGCACGACAGAAATAGGGTTAAATTCTTATGTGTGTCTAGTGAACAATTGCGCAAAATTTCATCAAAATCGGCCATCGGGGTTTCCTTGTGAAACATCAATGTCTGCCTAACAGAACATCAATCCGTATTTGTTAAGTTAGTGTTAGGAAGATTTTCCAGTACGCCAAGCCCCATATACGAGGGTACATCATCAAGTACATTTTAATACGTTCGTTACCATCCGTCACAAACGTGAGGCGAAAACGAACAAATTTTATACTTGACATTAAGCGAATCGAATCGCTTTTATGCACGTCAGTATTCAAGATTATAGCAAGCTATAGCCACCGGGGAATTTATACCTTTTCCATGGTAGTGTTTTGTGGGATACTTTATGAGAGGGTACGTTGCATTGAATGGAATGGTGTAGTTGGTGGCTTTGAACGTGATTCTAGCACCGTGGCCAGTGGACTCACTTTTACGACTGTCCAAACTGTTCACCTGGTGACCGGTGACGTACGATACGCCGTAATCACTTGACCAACTGATACCTGCATTGCGCAAGCGTCCGTCCATGGAATATTCATGCACTGTAATTCCTACCTTCCTGGCGTTCGCGTTTCACCGGACCGGAACGCTTTCCTGAATCTATGTCTTCGCCGCCTCGTCCGGTTCATTCATAACCATTCTTACTCGGGATTCCTGCCAACGATGTATCAATCGATTCGCCTGATGGCTGGACGAACTTTGTCGGTGGCCGAAACCTGCCGGGATTTATCCCCGCGACACTGCTCTACGCCCCTTCAAACTTCGTCAAACTTTCTTCGACCCAGAACTCTTTATTGTGCCTGGATAATCAATCATCACAATGTCAATTTATTCTCTCGAAATTCAAAATTTTTTCGAACGCTTTCACCATTATATTACACATTTACCTTATTCGATTCTTTAGTCGTGGTTCTTGAAGTGTCTATTTTCGTTGACTACAGGAGCTTTACCAAGGAAAATTGTTCACCACAACACAGTGGAACGGTTCGAAAATATCATTTTGCTGGTAGATGAGCAATGATAATTAATTTTTGCGACGTCGAGAAGAAATTGCGTGGTCTAAGGGAAAGTAGAGCATCTTAACCAAACATTTTAAATTAATCAAGCCCGGGGAAACCGATGTCTCCGATGAAGATGGATATTCTCTTTGAACGGGCGTTTATTAAATTATTCATCGGTCCATTATTCTTATTTCCAATAAAAGCGCAAAGAGGCTCGATTTAACAAACACCATCGAGCGCGTTCGACCATCCGCGGGAACGGACGGTGAAAAAAAATCCCATTAACGATACCGGGGCATCGATATCACAACAATTTTTTACTCTCGAATCGACGATAAAGTTTCCTCCCGCGATCGCAGTTGAAACTTCGCAACCGCGAGCCTCGCCGATTGAATAAATTGCGAATTATAGTCTAAATAGAATGTCAACCAGCCCTCTTTCCATCCGTTTCGCATCGGCGTGCAAAACTCCCAGCAGAAACTTTTCCCCGGTTCCCGGCTCTTGCGAACACGAAATAGAAGATCCGTTCGCAAAATTTTCCTCGGGAAAAAAATTCCGAGCCCGCGGAACAGGACAAATTAAAAATACCTCGATATACATCTCGTCGAGCAAATTATTAATTTCCGAGCTGCAATAAATTACCATCGGACTGCGGATTTTTATGCAAATATTAATTTTCAGATATTGGATGCACGGCGGAATCTTCGTGTTCCATTAAGGGGTCCGTTGAACTTCAAATGAAATAAACATTTCATCTAAATTTGAATACGTGCCTTTTTTCGTTTTCGTCAATTTCAGTCAACTATTTTCCTACAAATTTTCCCCGGTGTAGTTTGAGAAATTAACCGCACAAATTTAGTCCTCGCCGCGAATTAACGAGCTTCTGTGTAGTCAATTTTCATAAATCGTTTTCATCAAACCTTTCTTCATACAATCCGACAAATCAACTACCCATGTTCAGTCGGATAACTGTTACGAAATGGTAACACATTGTCAAAGCAAGGACCTTTGTAATATGTTCGTACTTGTTTCGACAACAGACCTCATAGTTAGACGTCATTAAATGCAACGTGTCTCTATAAAATATGCAACAGAATATTGTCACATCAAAGTTAGAATGTTCTCCGGACAACATGCTGCGACTGAACATTTTCAATGCGCACCAAATTCGTTGAAACTTGCACTAAATTAATTTTATTTTCTTTGTGTCAAATATCTCGTATGAACTGCTAATCTTACAGATTTAATTTCTTGAAACTTTTTTCATTGAAATAGCGAAAACAACAGCTATGTTTAAACCCATTTATCGGCACTCGATCGTAAACCGAGGATATAAATTTGTGGCAGGATTTTTATGTGGAAAAGGGTTCTACATTCTCACTGTTACTGCTGGCTGTCCGACGCGTTCTACTTCTGTCGAATTCTCTGTCTATCTCTCTTTCTCCCTCTCTCTTTCTCACCGTTGGATCCGCGCGCTCTCTCTCTTTCCGTCGTTTGTCACCGGTGTTCGTCTCTGTTCAATGACAGGGTAACAAACGCAAGCACGGCCGCATCCATCATGCGAGCCACTTTGTCACGGCGGGATCAACAGCGCTTAAATTGTATTCGCGATTCGAGAACAGCCCATAAATTCTCATCGCAGCGACGGGCCATCCTCCTTAACACGTTCTCCCGCGGCGTGATTCGACGGCTCTTCTACTCCTCCACCATCACAACTAAACCACCACCGTAGACGCGTACCTCCTTATTTTTCTCCCTTCGCTTTCCACCCGGGAGAGATTTACGACTCGCGCGTCCTCTAATTTGGGGAAAGTAGACCGTGTACTCTCTTTATCGTGCGTAACAATTCTCTCTCCTGACAGGGGATTTATCAGGCTGATTGGTTCCTTTGGATCTCTAACGGACAGTTAACCTAAGACGCGACAACCCGCCACACACTGGTAATTATTACCCGAAACGCACGATTTCAAAACTAACCCCATTATTTTCCATTTGTTGGAGGAGCCCAAGCGCTCGTGGCCGAACTTGGGAATTTTTTAAAGGAAAAGTTTACAACCCATCGGGAAAATTCTTTCTGGATTCTGTTGCTACACTCTTCGAGACAGGAGAGCCAATTTTTTCCTTCAGCTTTTTGCCGTCGCTGCGTTTTCTGAACAGAGCACGTACGGTAGCCACCAGGATCAAGTCACGTCGACTAGAGAAATTCAACTTTTTGGAATTTTTAGAAGGCAAACCCTGCGACCTATCACAAAAATTCCTTTCGGCGTTTGTTGATACACTCTTCGAGATGGAAGTACGATTTTTTTTTACAGCTTTTCGTCATAGATGCATTTTTTAGAGAGCTGAAGTGGTCGTTGAAGGACCTGGGCAGCCAGACTGGAAAAACAGTCGGCAAATGGACGTTTCAGCGCATCGAAGGGGGAAGCGGGAGTACGCGGGCGATCGGGTCACTTGTCCAGCGATCCGAAAAGGTCGCGGGTAAGCATTTACCCGTCGAACATTCGCACGTAGTCGCGTGTGCTCGTCGGGGCGATATATTCGGCTCCCTTGTGAATACGCTCCCCGCGTATGCTCCAGGCGAGATTGCTCTAGTTAACGACAGGTATTCCAGCGCTAACTACGCGACTGACTCGGCGTTGTTCGAAATGTTCCGGGGAGAAATTGCCAGTACGCCGTCCTATATCAACCGGGGGTCGATTTCTACGTACACATAATGCAATAACAGTCATAATGCAAGCCGCCTTCGTCCCGGTAATGCGAAAATTTCATGTGCCGCGGAATAATTGCGAAGTATACAGCGCGATTCCGTCGGGTTTATAGCGTGGGGACCTATGGCGTGCCGCGGGCGCGTTTCTAACCATCGATGCCCCGTAAAAATATTACTCCTTAAAACAACAGGGGGAGAGAAAAAATACAGCATCCAGCAGACTCTTGACATATAATGAAAATTCCTCTTTCAAATTCTTGTGTGTCAATTTTTTCGTTACGCGATAACTCCTTATTTCGACCAACTAATTCCTATTGTATTCTTCAGTGATCCTTCGCACAGTTTCTACTTAGGGCTGAAAATCGTGTCTGTGAATTTTTGTATCCGATAATTTGTGGAATGTTCTTCACCTGGAAATTTTTTCAGCGTACAAAGTCTGCTGTAGACACGCGAAACGCCGTGACTGTAGATCGTCGAATGGTAAACGGAGCGGTACAGGCAGGGGAATGGACTGATCCGGTAGGCCGGGGTGGGTCGTTAGCATAATTCGCGAGAAGAATTCGAAACGAGCGTGATTTCGGAAAATTTCAACGGCGCCGCCGGAACAGCTGCTAGGAAGGGTAGTTCCCGGCTATTCCCGGATCTAGTTTATCGCGAAAGTTTCCCTCTCCGCCATGGGGAACGATGGTTTTTCGCGAACGAAGCGCAGCTCCGGCGTGTTCCTCGAGGAAGCGTCCGTCTCCCGGCCGTTAAAACACACTTCCGGGTTTCCGGGTTCTGATCGCCGGAGCCCCGGCTGTATCCCGGGCCCCGCGTCTCTATAAGTGTGCAAATCGTATTTGAAACTGTGGTCCCGGACATCTCTTTTTCCGCGGTCGTAATTACTTAATACATTATTAATAGACGGCTGACTTTACATAAGCTCCGCGGGAAAGTCGGGGAAATTTCGAGATGAGAAGTTAAGCAGATTGCCGAGACTGGACATTTGCATACCGCCACTTCTATCGGGCGACTTCCACCGTCTTCTATTCCTCCCTGGCGTCGTCGTCGTCGTCGTCGACGGAGACGGAGACGGTGGCGTCGGCCACCCACACCTGGGGGAACGTCTGCGTCATCGAGCGAGTCTCGTGACTTTCCGCCGACGTATTTTTCGATAATGAAATCGGAGCTGCCTCGAAACACCGGCGATATGAAAAGCGAAATTTTAATATGGAACAGTGAATACTAATAATAACATTAATGACTGCATCGAGAGTCGCGACGCACTCGAGACGGCGACTTAACGGTTCACGAAGATAATTTTATTGGACGAGTTTTCGTGAGATGACCTCTTAATCTACGATTTAATTTCTTACTATTAAATCTCTACATGCGATACCGGAAGATATAAAGTTTCAAATGTGGAAAACAAGCCACTTTTACCATCACAGTAGAACCTCGAATAAACCCCCGAGAATAGAACCACTATTCAGTGAAACAATCGCTTAGTTGTTGAACTAAATCGTGAATCAATTGCAATAAGTGTTTTAAAAATAAGTTCTTTAAAAATATGAAGATCGAATAAAACAATTCAGGAATGTATCGACGATTCCTCCAAGTAGAATAATTTCAATTAACTTGAGGACACCAGAGTCAGCGATTAAACGCTTCTTGTATCAAAGAATTTCCGATTTTACACCCGAAAAATTAGGATCTCTTTCGCACGGCAAATGTTTTTACAAAAATGTTTAATCAATGTTTTTATTTTGATCTCTCCGGTAGTAGTTGAACCGAATTACGTGAATCGTGGCGTTATCGCTATCAATAACGTGCGAGGGGAGGCCAGCGCGGATAAAAGGTAGCGCGAACAATCTTGAAAACAAATCCTTGGGTGAAGCTCGAAACTCCTTCCGGAATTACTGGCTCGGATTTACCTCGGAAGAGCTTTCAGTCGAGCTTTCGACGTTCTTCCGTTCGGAAAGTGCACGGGGGAAACTTCAACGAACGAGTGATTCGATATTAATGCCGTTACCAGTTCACGCCTTACTAACTCCCATATGGGACGCCCGTTTACGGATCCTACGGCTGGGAAACGTTGGGAAACGCTGGGAAACTTTGCATCTCGCCCGTTGGAAGTCTAATGCTCTACCTCGTAATTAATGGGTAACTATTCGAATTGCTTCGTTTCCGAATCACAATTCCGCTGGCATTTTCACGGGGTGCAAATTCGACGGCATGGATTGGGTTAGAATAATGACGTCTATTTCGATTATCGCCGCACGATCGATCGCTGCCATCGGACCACATCGAACTTTAAGATTCTCGTTCTGCTCTCCGACAAACTGGTCCCACTCGCGGATGGTTTCGTCGACAAAACACCGGCCTTAAAAATGTCGAACTAATAATATTTGCTAAGAAATGTTTCTCCCCTTAGATTGCATAATTGCCACGAGTGTGTTGATAAGAAAACGTTGATACATACGGTATTATTTTCATTCAGTTTTGCCAACAAAATGTTGAACTATAATTTTGTGCATTCATAATAAAAGTGGGCCGGGCAAACATAAAATTATAGACATTCGAAGAATTGAATTGTTATATTATTTCCGACTTCCTAAAATTAGCAAAAGAGGAAATACGTTTACGTTTAATTTTTCCTTCTCTTACAATCGACTTGGACAATTTTTGTTTTGCACAAAGATCCAATTGATATGTTACTTAGACCGGCTGTCTTTAATCGAAATGTATAAATAAAGAGCATTATGTCTGGATGATTGGCAAAAGCATTTGATCGCAGGCAACGAGCTCGAAGTAGAGTTAAAAGCGCCGCGTGCTCGACAATAAGAGTGTAAAGAGCAACTAATTATCTCTTGTTTCTCCCAGCGGTTGTCTGAAGGGCCGAATAACAAAGAAATTGATTAGCGAATTATTGCGGACAATCGTGCGCGCGTTCCGTAATTTTATTATCGCAATCGCATGCGGCGAAAGAGATTTTTTCGCGGTCGAGCAGGCAATTAATTATCCGCAGAGCTAGCGGGAAGGTTCCTTCTTTGACTGGTAGCATTAATTACTCGATATCTGGAAACGGTTAAGACTACAGGGAATACCGAGGGTCAACGATCGTCCCCCGACAAACCCTTTCTGATCAACCCTCTCTAATTCCAGGAGGATGTTAACTTTTTTGCCCTCCTCCCTGTTCGCCCCCTTCGCTTCATATTTCCACCTAGCGGTCGAGATTCAATTTGCAAAAGCTATTCCGCTAATTGCATAAGTACCGGACCGCAGTCACGTGTAGCTGTAATTCGAGCGTACTTTCTGAGCCTGGGCCTTCCGGTATGCTAAGATCGAGTGAACGGGACGCGTTCAACTGACTGACTCGAGTGTTATACTTAATTTCCTTAATGGCGTCGGATTTAATTAAATTTCGCGTCACACTTTCGACGCTCGTTTTTCCCATCCACTGATGGACCAAATCACTGGGAAGGAGAAACGCGTCAGAAACGGTTCGGTATTGCTAAACTATCCTTTCGTCGCTCGTCT
The DNA here is from genome assembly GCA_028454255.1 of Halictus ligatus. Lineage (NCBI taxonomy): Eukaryota > Metazoa > Arthropoda > Insecta > Hymenoptera > Halictidae > Halictus > Halictus ligatus. The sequence goes on from CM052140.1 coordinate 13,207,236, forward strand.
AGACACAGAGATAATTTCTGCATTGAAAAATAAATTTTAAGGCTGATACAATTTTGATACACAAGTGGTTCAAGCCAAGTTTTAATTTAACAATCGTTCGAATCAGTCTACTTCGCTGTTTCTATTTTTCTATTTCAAAATTTTGTTCAGCAGTACAGGGTAGTGTAAGCCAACTATAAGCAACACAAGAATAATATTTTCCGCCACCGTATAGAAGTCAGATTGTACAGTCAATTTGGGCATTGGCCAGATTCGATTTGGATAGAGAAATAATTATGTAATGTGCGGGATGCATTGCCAGAGTCGAGAGTATTTGCGGGCGAGGTGGCGCTTATGGTCCTCGCATGCACAAACGGTACTATAATTCGGTAGTGGATGGTCGGAGGAATGGATAGGCCGAGATCTGGGGTCGGCGGGAAGGACGACGAGGCACCGATGCAACTTTAGTGGTAAATTGGAGGTAATTTGCGAGAGAGGTGGTCGACCGAGCAGTTAGCAAGCCAACAACCGCCGCCAGAACAACAAACTCGCTCGTCCAATGTTCTGTAGTTACCTCAACGTTAGCCCCACAAAGGGTTAAAAGGAGCTTGCCGGACGACGATGCGCGCTGTTCCATTTTCATCGAAGCCGTCCTCTCAAACTTCACGCCTTGTTGGTCTCCTAATATCCCCGGCGCAAAAGTGGCGAAGCACTTGCGGACGTTGCGATAGTCTAATCCGCTCCACGGAAACTGCAAGATCCAAGCCGATCCCCTGTTCGAATGCCAATTGTCGGAAGACCGGGCAATCCGGTAAACCTCTGCCATAGTTCGATCGACAATTCAACCATTTACACCTGAAGACTCTACTCACCTTCATTCGTCGTCAATTATACCTTTATATAATTACTCTATTTAAATGGAATCTGGACTGAACTGCGGATTTTTCTGCATTTACGGCAACAGTGTTTATAACCTAAAATTAACTCTCTCCTAAAAAGAGGACAAAAGATTATATCAATTTAATTTATTCTGTCATTGAAACGAAGAAGGAGTGACTGGAGGAACTTCATAAATATTTGAGAACCCGCAGAGATGCCAAGAGAAATATCTTTAGCTGCGAAGAACATCCTGAATGTCATCCCAAGGTCACTGACATTTCTCCTCTCTATTTTCAGATTTATTTCTTATCTCGTTCGCGAGTTTTCTTGTGGCATATTTATTTATCATCTTGCGAACTGAAACGAGAGGTTCTGTGGGGATATTAAAATTGAGACGAACAGTGAGCATTGAAGATGCAGGATCGAGATAGGCGACGGGACGGTGGATGGACTGCGGGCAAAGCCGTTCCCAATTATCTTGGAGGATCCTGGTGAAAAATCGCGTCACTCTGAAAGACGGGGCCAGGACGAGGCGAAGATGAGCAGGCCAGGCACTGTAATACGAGCTTAGTTGAAAAGCTGAATCGTACTCCTGGGGCAACGCCTCGCTCGTTGGCCTCGGAACCCTCCTGACTTACGAGCAGATTAAGAAACTCCCAGCTTCTCGAAAACCAGCCTCCGAACTGCCTCGGGTCACTGCTCGTCCGTGAAACGATATCCCACCGGAGAGAGCCCCACCGAATTCACCGAGATATTATTTTCCCGACCTCCTCCGGCCGTGTTAATTACAGACAAGCTTCATGTTATTAACCCGCGCCCGCCCGATCTCAGCGCCGCCATCAAATTTTACGTTTCAGAAAATCGGCGAGCCCGTTCCGACTCGATCACCACCTCCGGCTCATAACTAATTTTCCAACGTTACATCCCCGTCCAATCAAAAAGTATTCTGAAATTGATCAACAATCATTTGAAATCACTCTCCGCTTCGTAACCAGTCGAAAAAATTTACTTCTCCTAACTGCGAAAATTTTTTTAACTCAAAGAATCTAAAAATTTATTTCTCGTAATGGGAAAAATTTGCGTAGCTTGGAGTAATGTTGAAAAAATTCAAGCAGTCAGAATAATTTTAATTCGCCTTCAGGATGCGTAATTGAATTTTTCGAGAATGAATTTATCTTCTGTATAAAACGGTCTTGAATCCTCAAGACCCGAACGTAACAATTAATAATTTTTCACGGCGACAAGGACGCTGTTCGTGTGCTAAAAAATTACTTAGACATTATTATGTGGAAACATATTTTGTATTGTGACGTGAAACCGTTTCCTCGTTAAGAACGCACAACGACCGATACAACTGCGCCGGGGAACAATCGGCAAATTAGGCTACAGAGTTACGACGGCGGCCGGTTTTATTTTTGTGCATCTGAGATTAAGATTTTAATTGTATAGCACAGTAATTACGCAGCAAACTTCCATCGCGATTTTCGTTTTGTTAAGATCGCGACGGAGCCGTCTTTGTTCCCGACTTCCGCCTCCTCGGGACGTTGTCCGCGCACGGAAGCTTACACGGTTTACGATTGGGCGAGTCTCCGTCGCAACAAAGGCAAATTCCTGTCGATGGAAACGGCTGGGGCGAGTGCCATTCTTCTGGACAGAGTTGGAATAATATTTTTGCACCGGCGCGCTGCTCGTCGGGCGCGAGAAAAGATCCTCCGGAGAAAAAACAACTGGGACTTCTCCCCGAAGTTCTATTAAAATTTCGAAGTTCCGGGTGAAGTCCTTAAATTAAGATCGGGTCGACGTCATTGTTAGTCTGAACGTGAAGACACTCGAGTCATTTTACCAGGAAAATAAATATCGCGTAGTTTCACTGCCAATCGAGTAGCCTAAAAAATTCCGTAAAATCGGAGCAATTTATTTAACGAATTAAAAATTGAAGAATATTAGCGTAAAAATTCGGTAGAAAAATTGCGTGTCCAATTTGGAGGAATTTTTTGAGATCACTTTCGAATATTTTTAATATGTGGTGATTAGAGAAAAAAAAAAGAGTTTCTGAATACTTCTGGAGTCAATTCTGCGAATGTCAACAGCACGGGGTCAACAGAATTGTTGTTAGAGATAGAAGTTCGTTTATCGCGGCAAGTTGGAGATCGACTACGAAAACGTTCAGGCGAATAAAAGGTTGCGCAGTTTATCGGGCACGGGTTGGGGAGCATTTAATCCGGCGGATTAATTAAGACGGCATGAGCCGCGTCTTTCGTTGCGTTAAGGAGCATCAACAAACAACCGAGTTGGCCCCGGTGAGTTTCTAGTACTTTCGATGTGGCAAACTTGGTAAGCCTTAGGAGTTATGCGTACCCTGGCAAACTTGCTCTCAGCCTACGACGCATTACAACGGTCCTGTTAGGTGGTCCTACCATGTACACGGGACAACTTGAATAATAGACATTGTTGTACGAATTAGGCGGAAGGGAAAGGTCCCATGCTAGCCACGAAATACCACGAAGAGAGGTCAGACCTCGCGCCCGGACCACCGACTTTAATTAACGGTGTCTGAACAGTCAGTCTCCTCCGAGGTATTATTAACTCGTCCCCTGTCGGAGAGAGAGAGCCGTCCCGTTGGAAAACGTTCCGGGAATTCGACGATTCGCCGATCGTCCGAGGACTTTCGGGTCCCTTTTCAAACTTCTACCAGCCCTGCTCCTCCCCTCAATCCTTTTTCTCGTCACCCTTTGTTTCGAATCGGGAAAGAAGAACCGGCCGGGCTTGTAATATCGAGGATTTATTGATCCCCGGCTATATTATTAACGACGAGTCCCTAGCGAGTTACCGTCTTTTTATTCAAACGGTGCGGAGGTATCGGATTCTTCGGCATTAATACTTGATACTATACTACTCCGTTTACCGTGATACTGGGCGCACGTGCTTTGTCCCGAACATAATGAGAAGACAATTGTTGCTATGCTCGGACGAGCTAAATTGCGTGGAAATTATCGATTGTAGTTTATACGCTGCTTTATTGGCCTTTCAGAAACAACTGAATGGAATTTATTTAGCATACTAATTGAAGCAACTGTAAAAACGTTGGAAAATTTTTTTCGCCAACGAACCCATCGTGGATTCGAAGATTGAAGCTTCCCCTTTATAATGACAGAACAAAATTGATCTATCATTTATTTCTAGTTGTTTTATGCAGTTTTTAATGAAAGCTTAACACCACCGGATGAGGACTGAACTTTGTCTCCATTTTGGTTTCATAGAATAGTGAAAGAAAATCGTAGACCAATTTTTGAGGAGTCGTTACAAAAGAGAGACTTCGATCACCAAATTGATGAGAGATTTATGTATAGAGAAATTTTGTTAACGTTTTTACAAAAGGTAGAATTTGTAGCATTTTTTAGGAAAAATTGGTCTTCGTGTATTCATTTCTCACGGCATGGAAAAATTGTTTAGAAGAAAAAGACTGAGAGCGCGTGAGAGTAGAGGCTTCAAGCTTTAGAATGAGACCAGATTCATTTCCGTACGATTATTTTTTATGGAGTTACGACAGTCCAAATATCGACAATTTCAGTGTAAGCATTTTGAAATAATTATCTATCTGGACCTTATTTTAAAATACATTTTTCCAATCTAAATGGCAAACAATGTGAGCACAGTAGGGCAGCAACGTTTGCACAGTGAATTTCTGTTGGGGCATCCGACTTGGTGGTAAAAGTAACGCGAGGAGGACGGGAGAAAGGTTTTTCAGCTAGAATTACGATCAGGATCGACCATAAATAAGAAACCGAGCGTTTCATATAATTCACTGGATTTCCATGCGATGATAAAACGGATGCTTGGACCCGCGCCCGTCGATGATTTATAAGATCCCGACGCTGGCCCGAGTACCTTTTTCGGCTTCAAACGATTCCCTTCGAACTGTCGAGGATGTTCGCACGCGATAACGAAATACTGCCTTGCCAATGCTTAAATCTGTCCCTCTCCTCCTTTCACACTGTCTCAGCAACAAACGTTCCGCGAAATCGCACAAACATGTAAATGCATTTTTAGGGACGAAATTTTCACTTTCAAGGATCCACGCTGTTCTCTCCTGTTCAACATCGAAACAAAAATTTCGCAATTTTTCACCGTCGCGGCGCGTCTGCTCGATTAATTCCACGCTAATTGAGTTTTGATCAAACAAACGGGATTATTACTTGATTTTTGGCGCGGTTAATTTAACCAACCAGTAAGTTTCTCGGTCGGAAAACTTAATATCGGGCTGAAGTACAACCCCGGAGCAACCGGCCGATGACCGGTTAATGTGCCGTAGATTGTTTCGAAGAGTTTCGTTCGGAATCTGAGAAATAAGAAGAGAGAGATAGAGAGAAGGAGGGACGAGGGGGTGGGGGGAGAGTGAGAGTGAGAGGGAGAAGGTGGAAGTGGTGTTGCTACGAAATGAAATTATCTCCGCGTTTCTATCTCGGCCGTTCCTTCTTTATTACGTCGTTTCCAAGCGAAATTTATTCGATTCGCGGACACGGACCATTTATCAAGCTGCTTGGAAATATCTTAGCGGAACTAAAAGTGTCCACGCTCCCGCGTGTATCAGTCCTCTCCACGTGGCGTGGACCTTTTCAAATAAAAAGTATTCTCTCATCAATCACTTTCCGTGGAATCGCGTCTTCTGTCAGGGATTCAAATACATCCCGCTGGATATAAAAGATTAATACTCGAGATCAAATATCCTTACAAATTCTCCACGCCGCTCCTCCAGTGACACTCAATTTTTTTCAGTTCCACCAACACATTTTATATGGATTTTTATCGCTCCTACCAACCGTTACGTAACACATGACGGATCGTTATAAACAAAACTACCAGACTGCGGATTTTTATGTAACAAAGTGCAATACGCAGGAGCTACATACAGATTTATTGCATTTCTTGACAATTATAATTATAAACAGGTGAAAATATGACAGGACTTCTGAATACTTTATGCGTTCCACTAATTATTATAGAGAGATTGCTGGATTTTGTAACCCGCGGTAGTGGGTATAATTCCGCGACCTTTCTCGCACACATCGCTTGCCCCCACAGCATGCAGAGGGTTAAAACGTCCTACTTAAGATTAATGATAAAAAATCATTTAATCACTAGGTTCAGACTGTAAAAGATAATTCTACGAAAACGAACCCGCTCCCAAAGAAATATTTTTCGTAGAGCCGTTGCCCCGTTGAAATCGATTTCGCGTGGTTTTCCAACAGTCCGGAGTTAACGGGGCTGGTAAGGCAGAAATTTGGAAAAAATCTCAGGCGTTTTAATTGCGAGGAATCGGCGAAGGGATCTTTGGCAAACGGCGCGGCGCGTCGACGGAGAAGACACAATGAGCGGGCCCCGAGACGTTCGACTATCAATTCCGCCGGTTGCGGACGGGGATCGAGGGACCGGCGGATATGTCGAGACAATCGAAGCAATTAAAGTGAATAAATAGACCGATGGCGGCGGAGAGAAAGGGACGGATTAGTCGAGTCCCGGTTCCCATGAATCGAACGAGCTTCGAACAGCGGTATCGAACCCGCTCTCCAAGTTTCCCCGTGCGCTGGCTGCGCGACGGTGAAAAATTCAAAACGTTCAATTAAAAGTTCGAAGAACGAATGTCCTGGTGTTTCACAGGGGTGGGGTGGGGGGTATTTTCCAGAGAACAACAAAGATTAAGAACGGTCAGAGCCCGGTGTCGTGCCCACGGAGATTCGCCAGGCATTTAACACGGCCACTCCTCTCCTCCCCCTCGCCCCAAGGTTCCCCATGAACAACTATATTCCTGAAAGTTTGGCGTCACGTCGATAACAATTATCGGCTGGATGGTTTAATTATCCTGTCGTTTCCCAGGCTGCGCCCGGCGAAGTTTCGGTAATCGAACAAACGGATGGACGAAGCACAGATCTGCCGGTAGGGCGCAGGAATGGCCGAAGACGTCGAAAGATATTCTGCTCCAATTTTCCCCGGCGGATCGATAATATGCTGGAAGTCGAACACTGGATGGAGTAGCTGCGATGTTAATTAATATCGAGCGGGCCAAGTTTCAAGATTCACCTGGGAACTTCGCCCTTCCTTGCGACCCTCGGAAAATTCGACTCGCGCCCAAGAATTTTTGGGATCCGCTCTCCTCGCGGCGAATTATCCCATAAACGAATTCTACGAGCAGTTAAATGGTAACGCGACGCGGCGAACAGGCTGTTCAATTTCTCACGTTATTAGTCGAAGATCTGGAAATGAAAATAACTTTTAATTAGGGAGAATTTTAGGTCGTTAACAATTGCCGAAAATAAGAAGCATTAACAGGCCACAGAAAATTATTTCTTTGTCCTATATATTATTTAATGATATTGTTATTATTTACTATCTGCGAGTCCCGTAGATTTCTCATAGAAAACTGTCTCGAGTGTGCAGTTTCGTTATAGAAGCACGCATTCAGCAGCATTCGCTCGCAGTAGAAACGGACAGCCATGACTAGACGCGTCAACTAACCTCGCGTGCTCTATGAATTTTCCGACAGGTTTTTCTCGAAAGCTGCGCCTCGTACGTGAAAACTTCGTTGCACATTTCCGACGCATATTTTCACAGAGAAGAATCGTCTCCTTATTTTCCGCTGTTTTTTTATATTCGCAAATGTAAGAGGGTATTTCGTATTACAAAATTAGGAAGCGGATTAATTCGAAGCGCGATAAGCGTGTCAGACCGTTCCACCGGAAGGGACGATCAGAAAGTTTCAGAGGTGCTTGACAAGTATTGCTGACGATAGGCACGGCCACCATCGGAGGCGCGAATAAAAGGGAAAGAATGAAAGGAAGAAAAAGGAGAATAAAGCGGGGGAACGGGCGAGGTCAGAGATCGTGATGTTAATTAATATCAGACGGGGGAAACGGCGGCCTGAGGGGGTTCTGACCGAAAACTTTTCACATTTTCCCGGCATCGTGAATCGCCGACGAGTTTTAAGTTCACGAAACTCTTTCCTCGTTAAACTCTTGGCTGCATCGTCAAATTAACGCGGTTTCGTGATTACATCGGACCTCGTCGCATTATTATTAGCTCCGTGGAGCTGTGTGAACAAACAGCCATGAAAAAATCGATTGATACCTCGACCAATAATGCTCCAAAGCTCCGTGGATGCTTGGAAAACTTTTCAGAATTCTCACTAATTTTCTAGACAATTTTCCAGCTTTTCTCCAACAGTTTCTCGGTTCGTTGAATTTAATATTCTTTGATCGGTCCCATTACTGTGAGCTCCATTTGAAGTGTCGATACTTCGAAAATTGTATTAACAGTAGTCAACAAATTTTCCTAGGCTTTTCCGTTAATTGTTGTCCGCGAATTAAATTGTTTGAGAATTATTGTGAATATTTTCCGCTGGGGAATTTTTCTTACAGGCGACCGACAGGAAAGTCGTGGGTTTCGTCGTAGTTCATTACAGCAGGAATTGGTTCGAGAATTTTTTTCTGGAACGAATGGCGCCGCCGTTCGACTCGCCAAGGTAAGACAGAGCTGTCTGTTTGTATCCATGTTTATTATACTTCGATAACAAGGCAGAAACGGGTCTGATACACGGAAACCTGGGAGACGCTGTTGCGGTAACGAACCATCAAGGATTCCATCAGCCTGAGTCCGCATCGCGCGTAAACAGATCCGCGCTGCGACACACAAATACTCGCTCGCGTGTTCTAGGCTCTATCCGCAGTCTATTTTACAGTTTATGCGCGGAATTGATGGGAAAAAAGTGGACGTAGCTTCGTTAGCCGGCTCTACGTGTCGAGGCGAACGGGAAAGTTCACGTATAAAAGCAGAAATATGTCTTCGAACAATTGGAACGGTAAATTTCTCGATATCTTTGTTTCGACAAAATTACAGGCGTGTGCGTCACGTAGACAAAATTATTGTTGAAAGTTCATTGTCGTATAATTGTTCGATGATGAGCGAGAACCACGAGAAATGTGTTCAAATATTTAATCCACCGCGTAACGTTGTGCTGTGTCGCAAGAACCGTGTTGCGAACCACCACATTGCAGCCCTTTAAAATACGCGATTCTACTTCGGCGGAACGAACAATTTCCCGCTGCTACATAATGTACGAAAATATACAGCTTCCCGTTTAATTAGAAAAAAGAGAAATACATTTTTTCGTGTAGCTTCAAAGACTCTTGAAAAATAGAATACTCTGCCGGCGTTTTACACGTGTTACTTTCATCGCGGGCTGGCCTTTAATTTGCAACGGAATTTAACAAAATAACTGCGGCAGTGGAGACTGTTATTACAGCACTTAATGCCGACGACTGTGATAAGTAATTGATGACCAGAATTTATACATTCATGACAAAAATGGATAGAATAATACTGTTGTAATATTAAATTATAACGGTGTTACACTACTTTCGATTAATATAATTTAAAGAAAACATTCATTTTTATTGCGTTTTTATTTTTCTGTTCCTTACAATTAACTTAGACAATTCTTATTCTGCACTCAATAGATAGTCGCGCCGAAACATAATCTACTCAAGTATCAGTAGAACAATCCAGCAATAGGCAATCCTTCCTCCGAATGCACTGAAAATAGATAAAGTTTATAAGCGATTTTCCCAGTTTGTTCTTCCTCCTCTGACCTCAAGTTCGCGTAAAATTGAATGAGCATGCAAATTTATGTGCCCGCATAAATGGGAATATTAAAAATTGATTTCTCATCGATCCGAACGGTGGAAGAACGACTATTCTGCGCATCTCGGGCCGGTTCAAATGCAGCCGTTACGAAAAATAATATAAATATTTTTCGAAAAAGCTGGTTTCCGCATTGTTTTCGCTGGTGTCGTGACGGGGAACCGTTTCCGACGAAACGCTTCCTCCTTCCGTTTACGGAAAACAATTTCAGAACCGTCAGATTTCTGACACGTTCTCCCGTGGACATTTATTTTCTCCGCTGGTAATCGATGTCTTTCGTGCGAACTGTTGCATAGCAATTTTCTCGAATCCGTCGGTAGAGCCCGACGCGGGACGAACAAATGAAATCCTCGTGGCGTGCACACGCGCGCGTGAGAACATCGGGCAAAACGTTCGGCGAGCGTTTAATGTGCCCGCTTAAGAACCGCGGAAGCGTCTGACACACAGCTGTCGAAACAGACGAACGTCTTTCACCCGTTCTTCGGGCTCGTGACACACCTAACTGCTACTTACACGCCATCTTTCTTTCGTTTGCCCCTCCATCTGGGAACCGGACTGTCTTTCCCATTATTGCTGCATGGCACTCCAAAAAAACAAGCACAATCGCAGGCGATATACTTTAAATTATAGTTTTTCTTCAATCTAATAATCAGTGAAACGGAAATTGATGTTCTTTAATAAAATTGATCGAAGATAGTTTGACAGTATTTTTAAATTCCTCTAATGCTTCCACTGTTTTAATACCTGTAGTAACGTTGAATTTTAAACAATTCTGTGAGGACAAAAATTAACTATTTATTTTCTCTTCCAATTTGTGGAAAAATGGGCACCCTCCGTTCAAAAGTTGCCAAAAAAATCGTACACGAGATTGTCTTGTGTCGCGGTGAAGGGGATACTTCAATCTTCAAATCCACGGTAAATTTGTCGACGAAGAAAAAATGTTCAATGATTTCAGAGCCCCTACGAAAATCAGTCTCTCCCGTTGTCTGTAGAGCATCGCAAACAGTGTGACTCCGGAGTCCCGTAAAACTGAAATTTTTTAATTGCCCCGGCCTGTTTATTCTCACAACAGGAACCATAAATACCCACTCGGTCTTCCGCAACGTCGGATGACGAAACGCCGCGTCGGATCTTGAGAATTCGACGAAGAAGGTGTCTGTCACGATGGAGGAGCTATCCTCCCGTCGCTTCTCGGCTTCCTCTCGTCGTCGTCCGGGTGTCTTGTTTGCGCACGTCGCGTCCGTGCGAAGAGTTATAAGAATATTTGTCGATGGCCGTCGTCGGCCTGAAAAACGTATCAGCCCCCTCGTACGTATCGTTACGGCACCGTGTCGCAGGGAGGGCTCATTCTTTTTCCGTGCTGGGGAAGAGAGAGAAAGAGAAGGAAAAAAGACGAGCCAGCGTAAGAAGGGACTGGCGACGTCGGCGGAAAGTCTGTTTGCTTAGGATACCGCCCAAAAACTGGGCGTTAAAAGCAGTTTCGACTCGTCGAAATACCCGGCCGCGATGTTTCGACCGACGTCGGTCTCCCGGAACACTCGGATAAAGCCTCGCGGACGTCGCCGAGGGTCAATATTTTTATTATTTCGTTTCGCCCGGGGAAACACCGAAAAATTTTCGTTTTTTTCCACGGGCCTTCCACGCCGATAAACACCTTGCTGTTTTCTTAGCTCACGCTGCCTGAATATTTTTCTTCGCCTGACTTCGGAACAGGCATACTCAGTTTTCAAGACACAGCAAGAAGGATCTTTGGATTGTCATTATTCCGTAAAAAACATTCGCATGAAAATGAATCTCGTCTCATTTTAAAGCTTGAAGCCTCCACTTTCGCATGATACTATTCTTTTCTCCTTAAGACAGTTTTGCATGATGTAGCCAATGGGAAACTATGGGCCCATTTTTCCTAATAAATGATACGAATTGAAATATCTATAAAAACGTTAACAAATTTGTTTAGTAAATGAATCTTCCACGAATTCGAAGATTGAAGTCTCTTCTTTGCAATGACATGAAAAACATTGATCTCCGATTTTTTTTCACTGTTTCATTACACAAAATAGAAGACCAAGTTCGGTTATATTAATGTAAAGTGGGCAGTACACTCTTCACAGAAAGGTCAGTAAAACAACTAAAAAAAAATCGTAGACCCTGTTTTGAGGTGCCGTTGTAAAGGAGAGGCTTCAATCTTCAAATTCATGGTAGATTCATTATGGAAAAAATTTTTTAAATGTTTTTAGAGACACTTGAGGTAGCAGTACTTTCAAGAGAAAACATGCCTTCAGTTTTCCATGTGTGACGTCGTGCAAAGTTATCCGAGGCAGAAATGAATGATGACCATTGAAAGTGCAAGCATCAGACATTAAAATGAGTCGAGGTTCATTGTTGTACTATTATTTGTTACAAAGTTATCACTGTTGAAACATCAATAAAGTCTGGAGACTGAGTGCTCAAATACAAAATGTTACAAAATTCGGGCTCCAGTAATTTTTAATATTAAAGATAGTGTATCGTATTTCGTGCGAATGGTGGACCGAATGAACGTAATTCATTTAGAACGATTAATTTCTGTTGTCAACAATAATGATTGCAATCTCCACGTCGGATCGCTTCGATTGCTTACATTCGGATTGCAATAGCAGAAAGTGCAATCGTATTAAAGGCGCCGGGCATTTGATTAAATTACCAAACAGGGGAATATTACCGCCAACTGAAATCGGTTAAATAAACGCCACGCTTCTAAAGTAGATTACACAAATATTACTTCTAAGCCAATGAACAGTATAACAACGAGTTTGCGGTTCACAAACATCGAACGTATTAACTGCTGAAAGTTATTAAACGCGAAGCCCGGTTTTGAAATCGCTCTTTAAAGCCTAGGCAAATTGAAGCTGCCCGGGAAAAGAAACGGCGCGGTCTTACTTGTGGATTTCTGGGCAAGATGCACGACCAATGAATCATATTTAATACGGTTATCTTTAAGTGGCTGTACAAATCATTTCGTGGAACAGCTAACTCAGGCTACGGTACAGCCAGCTCGATCATCTTCGGTGGAGGTCTTCCATCTTCTGGCCCTCCAACATCCTCTTCCGGTCTAACGTCACTCATTACTTACTTCCAGATGCGTCTCTCTCGGACGCTATCATAACTTCCTGACCGAGGCGGAATGTTTTATAACCCGTACTTGGAACTAAATCGTTTTCACTCGAAACTGAACCGCTAAATCACTCCCTGAAAAATTCGACAATTTTACCGGATTATTCGCACTGCAATCGCTCACTCCGCTTCGGCCAATCAATATCTCTCATTCGAGCAATTTAGAACAAATATCTAGCCTGATCATTTCGTTGAACAATTCGTTACAAGAATCGCCAGATTATTCATCGCAGGCATCAATGGCTCACTCTATTTCATTTTTTACTGTTGATATTTCCCATTTGAGCCGTTAACAAAATCGAGTTCGACAATTTTATTAGAGAAATGATTTTTTGGAGACTATCGGCACGCCTCTGTTGGTCAGAATTTGATGAACGAATAAAACTTTTGTTTCATTTTATTTATTTTGTTTGCTAAAAAAGTTTTCAAAAATAAAAGTCAGATTCAATGCACCCCAATCGAGTGGCCTGCAGAAATAAAATTGACTCACTTTGGGTCACGTAGAGGTGTGTCAAAGGAAAATATAAATCCCGAAGAGGGGATCGTTATCTAGCAGTGAGATGTCGTTTGATCTCGTCGGACGGTGTTGGATGCTCGGCCATTTTGTCGCGTGTAAGCAGCGACGCTTGCTCGAGTACAAGTTCGCGCTCCGTTTTTCGAAGTTCGAGGCCCGATCCATCCTTGTACATCCTTGTCTACCGAGTTTCTATTTTCGCAAGTGACTGCTGCTCGATATTGCTCCGCGTGAGGAGAATAGATTGAAAAAGACCGACTCGATCCGTACTCGTTCCGTGATACCGGCTCGCTGCTTGACACATGCTCTCTTACGACTACCTTCGCAGAACGCGGACAAAGTTCCCTTTACTTTTCGCGTAAAAGTGATTTGCTGAGCGCAGAAAGGCTGCGGGAACATGTTTAAGGAACAGACGAACGCATAGAGTCCTGTGAAACCTTGATTGATTTTGTTCTGTGGCCCTTGGCCCGTTTTAACGCATCTGCCTGCAAATGTAGAAAAATGATAGTGCAGTCAATAAACATAGGAGTGTGTAAGCTGCCTCAGAAAACGTTTCGAAGGAGAATCTGTAGCACAGTTCAATTTTCTTTGCGTTATTTTAGTGGCTACATTGAAAAGTTTGTCTAAAAACCAGATATGCCCTAAATGTATTGATCCTCGGCGGCATCTCTATGGCCTGGAATGTTTATACAAATTATTGAACGTCCCTCGAGTATTCAAGACTGTTGAAGAATCGCCTTCTGTGAAATTGTACTTGAGAAAGATGAGAAAATTCAGCAATTTTCAGCAGCAGTTTATGACAATAAATTACAGGCGTGAGAATTGTCCTAGTCGAAGTTGAACTTGGAGATACAGACGCGAAAATTAAAGGTCCTGAGGATGACTGCTGTACTCGGAGGTTCGACGGAATTATAAAATTAAATATTGATTGGTTAGAAGTGGTAAAAAGCGACAGGTTACTTAAACGGTTCGGCGGGCGCGGGCAAGGATGAGGGCTGATATTGAATAGGGGAACGTTCCGCGGTAATTGCCCCCGCGAATTTTCATTTTCATTTGAATTATGCTGAGATCGTGAAACTCGCGTTCCGCTAACTCAGCCTGCGTGGTACGCATCTGTAATAATTGGGACTTGCACAGCTTGCAAACGCTTAGATGCGCGGCAAAGTGGCTTGGCGCGGAACTAGGGAGCGGTAGGCAGAGCAGCCTACATTACAAATTAGATTCTATACAATTACTTAGTGATTAAATTAGGCGCCGCCGAGCCTGTAACACCCAGACCGATAAGTTGCAGGCACGCCGTCGCTCGGCTTTCGAAAATTTCGCTGACGGGTGACTGTTTTCCGGCAATTCCCGCCGCGATTCGAACACTAATCGCGCGAAATTATCGCAACGTTGCTGTGTTACGGGTATACGTACACGCACACGCATACCCCGCCGTCGAAAAGCAAATGTTATATGGAGGGCTGAAATCTATGTAAAATTCGTTTCGGCCCCCGGCCGTATTAAAGTTTACTCTGATATAAAAATATTATGTTGCTTCGCGTAAAGTGCAGCGTAAACACTTTGACAGGCCACACTTTTCGTGTAAAATTTTTCCGCTCGCTTTTATGCGCTCGGAATTGGTCGAACGTTGTTTAAAATGCGATGAAACGAACAATTTATCGGGAACACATCGGAAATACAGAACCTCTGACAGCTCCTGCCCGTTTACTCTAGTCTCGAACTGATTTGTTTTACATAAAAATCGGAGTGCCGTCCGAAATTTGTCATCCTAAAAATTTTATGGGCATTCATACCTCCATTCAGTCTCATCGGAAGCATCAAATTTTTCCCCGTCTTCTTTTCATTCGATACTACAATGCTCGTATAATTTTACGAAAATTTTACGAGAATTTCAATCTCCACCAGTCCTGTCTGACTACCAATCTTCCGATTCTCCTGCGTCTTTTAGGAATTCAAAAAACTATTTATAGCAGTATTCGTCACATTTTGAGAATGATTCAAGTGCTGCAGATTCATCCGAACGTCCACAATTCGTCGCAGATGTATTCTCGCTATAATTCACGACAGCTCCCGCGGTCTCATTCTCGCCAAAAATTTCAGTGATTCCGAAGATCGCTGGGAATCGTTCGTTCAAAGGCCGGAGGTTAGGATGGTTTTATTCGGCTGGCGTATTCACTCGTTGAGGCCATTACAACGAGCCAGCTGGGTGGCCGATTTCCAACGTCGGTCGCCATTTTCATCCTTTTCGCGCTCGCACACGCAGCTTTCGCGGTCCGAAAATAGTTATGCTTGCGATACAGAACCGATATTTCTGTAGACACGCGTCCCTACAGCTGGCAATCCTCGGAGATGCTGGCATTTCCGTTAGGAACTGCCTCGGGGTGGTCTGTCACGTCGAAATTATCGCTATTGACAAATCTACGCTGCCTCGCGGTGTATGGTACTCTGATGTCTGCCGCTGATAGACTATTGAAGCACCGACCATGTGCAAATTAACCGCTAAACCTGCTACGGCCGAATTTTCCTGAAAATTATTCGTTGGAGCCATTTTATGCCACCCTGCGGAAGTGACGGAATACGAGCACATATTTTATTTGGGTCAAATGGAGATTGAGAAATTGTGTTGGCCATTTTTTGGCACCTTGAGTGGAAGATAAACAATAGATATTTTATTTGCGGCAAATAGCGATTGGAAAAATATTTTAGCCATTTTTTGGCACGTTGCTAGAGTAAATCGACAAGAATAGATGTCTTGTTTGTTTCGATTCCAAATTGTCGGAGCCATTTCTTGGAACCTTACCAGAGTGGAAGATCAAGAATAAATATTTTATTTGCGTCGTACACCGATAGAAAAATGCTCGTGGCCATTTTTGTTACAGACCTTTATCTGCGAAAAATAGAAATCGACAGGATGAACCGTCGGTGAATGGCAGAAATGAATTCTCTATGCATTAAGCTCGTGAAAAAGGCAGCAAAGGAAATAAAGCAGACTGCGTTCGTCAAAGGTGGAAAGCTCGAAAGTGTACAGACGTGGCCTTAATTAAAAGAATCTTCGTTTACAGAACCTCCGAGTATCAATCGGCCTGTTTAATTACTACCCGCCACTTTCTTTTTCATTTAAACTTCCCATTGGAACGAATCAGACACGGAGTGCACTGCACGCGCCGCATCCTCGTTAACATTTAATCAACGTCAAACGCGGACAGGAAGACGGTGATTATACATGGTTACGGATTGATTAAAATTTGACCGAGTTTGTTTCGCCGGGCGGCCACCATTCGTTACGCCCGCACCTTGTCCGTCAGCGGTTTTGTCGCGATCCTTATCGCCGGCGCATTAATGCAATTTCAATCACCGGTCCCCACCCACTATGATTTTATGCTTGCGCTTTTCCTCAAGAAATTCTACCGGGAGACGAACTCGTTACGCGAGTGTGCATTATTTCATCAGAACTGGATTTTCACTATGGACTCTGCGGAAAAATATGCATTGAACCCTTGCTATTATATGCTACGGATTTTCATGCAATGTAAACGGAATTAACAGGGTTGGAGTAGACATTTTTTTACTGCCATTAATCGTGTTATTAACATTATTAAGGGAAGAATCAAATTTCTATCGGGCTCATATTTTTTGAAAACGATGCATAGAATTCTCATTTTTCATAGAAATCCGCAGTCCAGTTATTGCATACATAATCTTCGTACTGTTTTAAATTTCATTGTCCTATTTTCGTCATAAACGCATAAAATTCCACGAGCAATTTTTTGCCACCTCTTTCTCTCTCCGCCCGGGAATAAAAATGTTCTGCTGCGGAGCAAAGTGAATAATTGAAACCCGCATAGAATGGCTAACGGGATCTTTTCTGGTTTATGGTAAAGATTTTTTTGGTGTAGATTAGCAGTAGCCGATGCAGGAGGTGCACGAAGGAGGTAGAACCAGGCGGATCGTCTGACTAATGCTTCTTAAAGAAGAGCGGTGCGGCCTGGCCGCGGAATCCATTGAAACGCGATATTATTTCCGCGAGTCATACGAGAAGGATACGATTTCGAAGTGTGCAGGAACTGCCCCGGCAACCCCTTCAGGGTGGAGGACACGTGTTCTCAAGTGTTTTTGCGCTCGGCTGGCTGCGGAAAGTGGAAAGAGGGGTCGCCGGTTCGGGTCGTTGGAATAATAAACTTGATCGTTTTCACCCTCGTCGGAACATCCGGTCACGCGGTTCCTAGCGGGCCACTTTGAACCGACGGGCCACGCCACGGCACGGCACGGCACGCCACGCCGCCGCCACGCCATGCTATGGCGAACCTCTCGATTATAAGCCGGTCACGTTTGGAAAAGAAAGCTCCGCGCAAACATCGGTTTGTTCTACGTGGAGGACAGATATACCGGCGGGTGTCAACGACGTGACGAGAGTCTTCTTACAAGCTTCCTGGTTACATGAGAACGATCGAGTATTTGCCGAGGATCAAGATTGAATGCTGGCAAGCCGATATCCGTACCGTCACACCGAAAAATCCATGATTTTATCGCCCGTATAATGTTACCCAATGCCACGCCAGGCCATTTCCGCCTGCGAATTTGTTTGACGAGTTTATGCCCACAGGATTGCACCTCTACCGTGATGAGGTTCTACTAACTACACTGATGATTATACAGTTCGAAATAATTTTTGGAATGATTTTTCGCCTCCTTTGCATTAGGACAGAACCTTCGACAAGGTGCAAGAAAAGTTCTCGATTTAATGTATCGGTTGAATATACTTTTTAATTAATTAACCGGGTAAATATATAGGATTTAACACTACAGAAGTTTTGGTGCATTTAATTTGAAGTTTCTGGGAATTTTTAGAGCAGCTGCCGCTAAGTGAAAACGGCCAGCACTGATCAGACAGGGCAATGATTTCCGCGAAACCGGAGCTTCGTATAAACTTCGTTTTGCATTGAACGGATACGTAGATATAATTTCATCTTTTGCGAATGGTTTCCTCCGTTGATTATTATTGGGAAAAAGTGGTAATTGATATGGAAATCCATTAACTCGTATTTCGAGTTTCTTTCTGCACCGGTTGTAACAATACAGCCAGGTTCAGTTCGCGAAAACAGTAACTCGAAAAGTCTGTATAGTCGGCAACTAGATGACGCAGATTAGCTCAGTGCAGCCTGTAGAAGCGGCTTACAACGTTGCGTTAAGACCGGCGATTCTAATCACTACCCAACTTGCGTGAAAAGCCCGGTTCTAAACAAAGTTTTCGGTAATCCGCGGCAACTACCACTTTCGAATCGCAACGGAGAGGATTAATTTTTGTGCGGGTGGTTGCCGAAACCTGAATTATCATTCAGTTCGTGTACACTAATAATGTAACATTGTGGAAATGGAGAACAAGTGTTTCCTATCAAATTAATTGCCGGAGCTACTGAACCATTTAAATATTAAGTTTCATATATTTAATATCGCTCACAGGTACTGGAAATTAATTTAAATTCGCCGATACTTTGCGTTACACGGCAGATTTGTGGTTTTAGCGAAAATTGACTCGAGGTAGGGCGATATTGTAAGGGTTGTTAGACTTTCTGATCTTTTATAATGATTATGGGACACCTGGTGGGAGATACTAAAGAGTACATTATTAATATTATCGGAGATAAAGTAATCCATGCTCGTGCACATTCGAGCTCAATGAGACGAACCAGCAGCCCATGTATGGCCCAGGTTGAGTCACGAGTCGAACCAGGAAACGGGAGGTAAAAGCAAAATTTTTGTAGGTGTACGTGCAGCTTTCCGACAGTTTCTGGTTCCCACTGGGGGGTGGGTGGCCGTGCTGTTATTACCGGTCCATTGCCTTTTACGACAACGATCGATCGAAAATATATCTATATATACATACATACATGTATACACGTTCGAAACGTAACGCTGATTGGCATTTTAAATTTTTCAGTCCATTTGGTATCTAGATCCAGCCGGAAGCCGATGGTTTACAACACGGTAATGTATTTGCACGTCCATGCCCGTACCTTTGCCATGGACGGGTTATTCTGTACGATGCCTAGCGTTCCTTCCTACCAGATTAGGCTTACCAACATGGTTCAATATTTAGAATGCTTCGTGAAACGGATGTACTTCGCAGCGAGGAAGTTGAATTTCAAGCGTTTGGTTTTTGAAAACTTATACCCATGATTTTTTATCTAGTATAAGCGGGGAAGGGCTAGGGGAAGAACTGGGGTAAGATCTGAGACAGAGATCAGGGAAGGGATGAGGCGAGGGATTGAGGGAGAGAAGGATCTAGGGAAAGAACTAGGGAAGGCGTTAGAGATTAGACTGAAGAAGGGATAACGTGAGAATAGGATCTCAGGAAGGGTCTGGCAGAGAATTCAGGGACGTGACTTGGAGAGAGCTGGATCGAGGGAAGGCAACGAGGGAGAGAAGGATCTACGGAAGAGATCAAGAGAGGGGAGAATCCGGGGAAGGGATTTGGGAGCATCTAGGAAAAGGGTCCGGAGGGTCTAGGAACTGAAAGTTTCCAAGGGAGGGGAGGGCCCAAGGGTGGGGGATTCAAAAGAGGGGAGGACGATGATCTAAGAAAGGATCAGGAGAGGGGAGATTCCAGGCAAGGGACTTGGGAGAATCTAATGAAAGGGTCAGGTGGTTCTAGGGACTGAAAGTTACCAAGGGAGGGGAGGGCCCAAGGGTGGGGGGATTCAAAAGAGGGAAAGATGATTATCTCAAAAAGGGATCAGAAGAGTGAAGAATCCAGGGAGGGACGAGGGAATGGACCAGTCTAGCCCTAGCGGAGCTTGTTCACAATCCATTTAAAAGTATTGGCAACTAAAAATTGTTTTAAAATGCTCTGAACCGTTTCTCAGCTTGCCTCCACGAACAGTCCTTCACCACCGAGTACAACCATTCCATTAATTAATCGGCAATGATAATTCACGGCGCGGTCCGGGTTTCCTCCGCACACGTTCAATATTTGCCTCGATCTGCGTGCATGGAGAAATTCGCGATGCTTCTCGGAACATCGTCGTGCGACTCCGTAAAAATTGGAATCGTGATGGATCCGGTCGCGATGAAATACGGGGGTGGCTGTGCAGCTGGGCGCGCGTTAACGTTCCCCGCGACTCCGTTGATGTCATTAATATTCCGTTTCCCGGCGGCTGGTCTCAATAGCCGGCGTTTCGAAGCCGGGCTGCTAGAAAGAGAGAGAGAGAGACAGAGAGAGAGAGAGAGAGAAAGAGAGAGAGCGCACAGCAGTAAGAGAGAGAGAGAACGAGAGAACGAGAAGTGACTTCCGCTTAGATCCGGAATCCTCGTCAGCCTCGGAAACTGCGCCGATGCGCGATGCCGCGGCGAGACGCGCCGCTAAAAGCGTCGTTTTCAAGATTGAAATTTCACAGAGACGCATCCGCGCGAGGATTACGCCGCGACCCGTGTTTACCTTTCACCGGAAGTATCGGCGCGCGAATAACGAGCGAGCTTCCGTCGTCGCCGGCAACGGTTCAACCGTCTCGATTCCCGTGGTCGACGATTCGGTAAAAAAGCGTTCGTCCCGGCTGCATTTCCTTTTTCCCGACCAGAGTTCCCGCGTACGGAACGTTTCCCCGCGGCCGCAAAAAAACTAACCGTCCCCTCCCACACGCCACGCCTCCCTCCCCGTCGCATCCACGTTGTCTTTGTGCACGGGGGCCAGTGGTATTTACGCGAGAGTCAAAAGTAACTGCATGTTTCGAGTGTCGCTCGATCTACTTCCGCTCCGCAGTTTCTAACCTCCCTGTGCCGCAGATTTTATTTTATTCGTCGATCCCTCACCAAACTGCCACTGGGTCATCCAATATTAATAACCTTCGGCTCTTCGTCTATTAATTAGAAATCCTTTTTTCGTTTGCTCGCGTAAATTCAATTTTCCAGTCGATCTCGTCGCAATTCCTAAGTTTGCAATTGCCAAGTTGCGAATATTGTGTAATATCTTTCGTTTAAATCACGACGAAATAAGATGAATGAGATAAAAATAAATGTTCTCTTATATTCGGTTAAAAAGCAGAATTTCTGCAATCTACCCCTTACGCGAGCCACGCTACGTCACTCTACCAGTATGGTCACTGATCTTCCAGCAGATAGTTTGAAAACATTTGGTGTAAGGTTATCAAGCGACTATCGGGTCGCCGTGGAATAACATTAAAGTAAGACAAGCAGTTAATTAATCTTGCGATCGTGGGCATCGCTCGTGCGCGTTGACATCCGACGCGTTCACGGTCGGCTAACAC
This sequence comes from Halictus ligatus, assembly GCA_028454255.1. Classification (NCBI taxonomy): domain Eukaryota; kingdom Metazoa; phylum Arthropoda; class Insecta; order Hymenoptera; family Halictidae; genus Halictus; species Halictus ligatus. The sequence goes on from CM052140.1 coordinate 13,228,719, forward strand.
GGGGCTATTCCAGGGAGCAGATGAGTAACCGATATATTACCATCATTCAATTTGTCAGCGCGCGCGGCGCGGCGCGGCGGCGATCTCGAAGCGTCGAGTGCGCGGCCGCAAAATCGACGCGCGATATAGTATTCCCAATCATGCAAATTCTCGGCCCCCGATAATTCGAATTCACGCTAGAGAGGCGTAAAATGCGAATACATCGGCGCGGCCGGTGGAGTAGCCCCGGCGAATAAATAACACGTCAAACGCGGACAAGATTTTTTATCGTAACACCAATCTCACAATGGCATCGGCACTCGATCATCGGCGCGCATAGTCGCCACGCGCGCACCATGCGAACGCGGTGCAACGCGGTGCAACGCGATCCAATGCGATGCAACGGGAATTTTCGCAAGCGTCCGGGTGTCCGATGGAAACCGGCGGAATCGAGTTTGCGGGGGTGGCGTCCGCCATCATCGGTGTCGTTGCAACGAAAGGTTGCCCTCTCTCTCTCTCTCTCTCTCTCTCTCTCTCTCTCTCTCTTCCTCGTTTTGCTGCCTGTTTCCGAAGCTCGTCTCTCATTGAACGCCGCTCCGACCATTCGGTTGCGTGCCCGCCACTGTATTTACATGTTACACACAGAGACAGCAAACAAACATGGCGCTGATTTAAATAATGTATCGTCAAATAGCATCGCGACTCAGGTGCCGCGCCCGGACTCTTTCAGCCCTAACTTCAGGGCACCCTGAAGTGCGGGGAATTCATGCGAGGATCCTTGAACACTGCATCCTATATTTAGAATTTTATTAATTTGATAAATTCAAGACCTTGCCCTAAACAGCATGTATATCTGTCTGGGAGGGATCTGCACGACCTGCTAACAAATTTTGATCGTCTCAGGATACATTTCAAGCCTTTATTAAAATTTTTCGGTGCACATGCGTTTGCAGCGTCAGGTGAGAAACATTCAATTTTATATATTAGGTCTACCGGAAAGTTCTGTCCGTTTTTGAATTGAAAGAAAATAACAGAATTTTCATACATTTAATAATATTTATTGTAGAATATATTTTACGTCGTTTTAGGAGAGTAGATGTGTCTCAAATCAACATGTGCGTATGGATCGAAACTTGAAGTGACACTATCGGACAGAACTTTCCGGTAGACATAATATAATTGGAACAGGAGAGAGTGTGCGTCTTTCTCTGTGGTAACGAAACGAAACCGGCGCGGAAGATGAACGCAAAATAATTGGCCAGGTAAGCGGAGGATGAAAACAGGCGGCAACAATGTGGTTTCCTGAGGGTGGCTGGGGGGAGGGCTCGAGACAAAACATTGTGGAGAGGTCTGACGCTGAAAAGAATAAGGGGATAGCATCGGCAGGGAAATTAATATGAAGTAGCGTCATTGTCTGGCATTTCGCGTCCGCCTGGTCTTGAGAATTTCGAGAAATCGCGGATGAATTCAGGAGGAAGGAGACTTGAAGGGCCCCGCAGATAACCGTGGATAATGACTTTTTGATTACGGAACTCGTCGTCCGACGAGCGCCGCGCCGACGAGGAGAATCGATACGCTAGATCGTTTTAAAACACGTTTTAGACAACGGTAAATCACAATTTACTGCATCTGGATAATCGAAAAAAATGTCCGCGCATTTAACAAACTTATGTCCCCGTTATCTGACCTAGTCGCGCGATTTTCTTCCGGCTTCTCGATTCAACAATTCGCGTGTTACAGATGAACAGAAAAACTTCTCGTGGACTTCAGCAGTATTAAAAAGTTGTAAAAAAAAATGGGAAATACGATGTGAATGAAAATGTGAACGTCGGCTTGCAACGTCCACGAGAGGATTTTCTATTTACCTCTAAAACACAATGTCGCTGTGGTCACTCACAGTTTGCTGGCCGAAAAGAATTATGGATACAATGCAAACGATGTGTACGTACCTGTAACATATACGAAAAAGATGTTAGAATCAATACAGTCCTCTCGTTTGCGTTTTCGAAACATTGGGGGGGGGGGGGGAATGAATGACCGTAGGATTCGCGTTTCCCACCGTGGACAAATAAGTTTGCACGGAACGGGACGGCTCGGGACACTTTTCGACAGAAATATTCGAGTGTTTGTCAAACGTCGAATCGTGGGACGTGTTTTATAATCATGGTGTTGGGAACGTTTTGCGGGGGGGAAAAAATGGCAGCAGAAGTCGTGTGTCTCGGGTAGAAGAGGTCCCCGGGAATCGTATCTCTCGTGCATGGTAATAAATAACCTAGGACAATGCGATACGTCGTGTGATATCGACTTCAAAGCTACGGTGGACACGTACACAACCCATAAAGCGGGATGATCTGCTTTCTCCTCTGCTTTCCTTAAAGTAAGCTCCTTGGAAAGTTATGTTCCATCCGGCGACGCGAAAGTTATATATGATTCGAAGAAAATACTCCCCGATGAAATACTGCGACTCGAATATTGGATTCTGTTTACTATATAATGTTTAGTTTCCATCCGATGAATCTACCTACCATGGAAATAAAATAAAGAATCCCATGTTGCGAAGCCCGGCCATCGATTCGCTCCGAAAAGTAAATTATTCAAGCATTTTATGGAATTGTTTAAACCAAGGAAGTGAAATACCGAATTTTATTTTAGAAAGACCAGCCTTTGGTTCTCGTGAAAAGAAAATCAATTATTAGTTTACTCCAATTTTACGGAGTAGGTTAAGCCAAGAAAATTGAATAGAAAAAAGAAATAACTCATTCGTCCACGATGGCGTTATCGACACTACGGTGTAATTTAAGCGTCGATTAATCAAGATTCGGCGGTAAAAAGGAAATTAATGACCCACGTTATTAAAATGTGGATTTTTATATGGGAACGGAGGTGCGAAAATTTCCAGGGGTGGTTTTTAAGGAAAATAATTGCCGGCAACAGATCATAAGGACCACGAGACGGCGTGCAGAAGGCATTTGACCATGGCGGACGTAATAAAGTTTCGTTTCGCCGCCGCAGACCTCAGATCTAATATAAAATGGAAATAAATCAAAGCTTCTCTCGTCAGACCAGCCATTAACCTTTCTTTCTTTGTGTCGCCCCGGCGGCAGGGAAATTATTAATGGTAGAAAAACAATTTGCCCTATCGTCTGTCGCCGAATCCTTTCCCGTGGCTCGTTATCGGCTGCTTTCATCCGCAAAGGAATGTTAATGAAAATTCAATGGCTCGATTAAAATTATGTCGTGCGTACGAAATTGTTTCTTGATCGAGCTTGGATGTCCAACGGCGACGGTAACGCCGCAACCGATTATGTTCACGAAATTGGTTTGCGAATTCTGGAAAATTGAAGAACGCTAAAACAATCACGGGAGACTTTCAAGAAATCGTAACCGTAGCGGTGGGGATAATCCCCTCTTCTTCTTCTTCTTCATCCGAAATACGACGAAAGCCGGTCCCGAGCGATCGACTTATAGCGAAAGAAAACTGTAGTGATCGGTGTGGGTCAGAACTGACTCGGTCATAGGCCTAGTACACGCAGGAGTCCGCGGGGTTAACGAAAGAATTGTTGCAATTTCTATTTCCAGTGGAAATGTGGAATCTTCGGTTCGCCATTTATATTAAAAAATCTTGGTTTACGGCACCGTGAAAATAGAATCCAATTCGGCGAAGTACGCGGATTTCGCAAATCGTGTTACTTTCGAAATCAAATTATTTTATGCAAGACAAACATGGCTTTCAGCGGGAGTCGCGTATGGCGCAGAGTTTGTCGGACGAGGAAGAATTAAAATGGAAAAATGTCATCCGACGCGTAACACATTCGAAACTCGTTAAAATGAAATTGATGAAACGTAAGTTGGGATCAGCGAAATTTCCCGACGTTCCCGAAGGCAACTAGTTTCGGCCATCGGGGAAACATCGCGGAAAAATTCGAGCGGGTCATGTGTATTATAAATCGCGCATTACATTCGGTTCTTCCGTATTCACTCGCGGTACACGCGAAAAGCGTAAAACAAAAATCCTTGTCCGAGCGGAGAGCGTTCCTGCACGCCGCGATCGTGTATAATAAGCTCGAACGAAATATCCGAATCCCGGCTGCAGCTGCAGATACGCCCGCGCATTTATAGAAGTACAATGCCCGATGTATCCGGCCGATTGTCGACTATAAATATCGAGATTTATCTCGATTAACGTGCCGCCACGCGCACCGCCGCGCCGCGCCGTCTGCACAAAAATCAGCCTGTCTCTCTGCCTTTCTTTCCGATCGAACCTCGCCGCGAATAATTATTTCGCACACACGCCTCGATGTCCAATGAAAATACTCGCGTCCTACGTCATTCGGCGATCACGTTCCGCTGATTAATTAATGTGAGCTTATTCATTGCCGCACGAAATTCGAAATTAACTCGAACCGGTCGTAAGAACGTCCTATGCGCTGCGCCGAGCAGATTTCGCGGGTTTCCATTTTGTGAAACTGGCAGCAGAACGACTTGATTCGATTCTCCTCTATTTTAGAACGTGTCCCGGTCGCTAATATAGTGCGGGAAATTTTTATTTTCCAGATTTTCGGAATTAACGCGAACCTCTCGCTCGGGACGTTGGTATCTCGGTTGAATTAATTTTGTGAGGTTGTAGCGATTTTAATTTCGTAGAAATGGGTACTGAAAGATTTTTCAAATTATTCGAGAAGTTTTGAAGAATGGGATATAGTTAGTAATAGCGGGAACAAAATTTGCGAATATTTCTACGTTCCATGAGTAAATTTTATGAAATTCTAGATTTTGAGAAATTGTGTTCTGAGAGCCATTCGAAATAATTCAATAAAATTTTTATGTTGTTCAGAATGAGATTGTTTGCGGTTAAGAACGGCAGTACGAAGATTGACAACGAGATTAATATCTGCGAGCGGTGTTTTCAGTTATAGGGAAATTAGTTAGGAAATCATAGCCCTCTATGTCGCTTTATTATCGCACAATTTAGCGAGCACACGTGCCTCTTGGTGTTCCAGCCTCCGCGTTCAATCGCGATTGACGTATCATAAACCTCAAGACGCAACGTAGCTGTTAGGCGCGTGACCTCCTTAGGGCTTGGTCCTTTGCAGGCTCCATCGCTGACTTAACCATAACGCATGATGCACTGCATAGTCGCTGTCAGCTTGGTAAATCACTACGCATCTCCGTATTCGTCCTCGTCGCGCTCAAAAATGTTTAACACCCCGTCGAAGCTTCAGTGAACCGAATGAACAGATAACACAATTTTCTGTAATCCGTCCGATGAGTTATAATTTATTAAAAGCCCTGTGCTTTCTGAATTGTGAAGAAAAAATATGCCAGAAATATCCGCGAGATAACAGATTACTATACTCGAGAAATTGTCTCCTGTTGGTTGAAATATTTTTACTTATATTTATTATTCAATTTTAGCCTCTAATTTTCTTTTAATGAGAGAAGATATATGCATCAAGAAACAGCTAAAATATATTTTACTAGATACTGTTCACAATTTTGCAGCGCTTTTCAATTTTCTTTTCGCGCCAATCAAAATTTGATTTTCCGTGAAGCAACGACCGATAAGCAGTTTAAGCGAACCGATCAATCCGCAAAAAAAAAAGAGCATAACAGTGAGTCGTTATCGAGCCGGAACAATGATTTTTAGTGTGATAAAAATGAAGTAAAAAATTACGTTTTGTCCATGCGAACGCGGATTTGTATTCGATTTAGCTCGTTTGCCGCCACTGAATGGTGGATTGCCATTGAAAAGCGACATTCATCGTAGTTACGAGAGATTTCCGGGCGAGAATACGTGAGCGTTCAATTTATATACATATACATATATATAATATATATATACTTTTTTTCTGTGTTTTTCATATCGGTCCCGCTGCGCCGACGCGCGACGCCGAAAGTCTGGACACGTCGCGTGCGGCGTAGAAATTTTCGGTAAATTCAATTTTCTTTTCAGCCGGGCTTGCTCGAGCCTAAACCGAGCCAATAGTTTCTGTCGATGATTAGTCGATAACCCTACAATGGAATATTCCCCGCGAAATAATTGACTTTATGAGATTACCGCGACGCTGCGTTTTCCGATACGCGAGCGCGCGCGTGCGTACAGAAACCGAGATAAATAAAATAAATGCTTAGCGAAATGTCCATCCACAGCTGTGTGACACTGATTTTTCGAACGTGATCCTGACCAAAAACTGCGATTAATTAATTTTGGAGAACGTTATATTAACATTGTGACATTCTAGCTTGGAAATTTATTGGGAAATTTATTTCGTAGTTTCAGAAACAGTTTACGGTGATGCAAATCGTTTTTCGAAGTTATTTGTGTCTTTCGAATGCGAGAACATTGGTCAGAACAATTTTTCCGACAATTTTTCAAAGAATTTAATATAATAGATTCAGGTCTGTGAGATCCACAAGCCCGAAGTACCATAAAAAATTAATAAAAAATAGTGGTCAACAAAAATTGTGCCTCGCCTAGTGCGACGGCGGCGATTTTATAGTTCGGGTGAACAAAATGAAATTAATTTCGTACGCGTTGTTGTATAAAATTACGACACGCGGCGCGATATTCGTGGAATTCGCGATTTTTCCGGGACGATATTTTCGTTGATATTGCACGAGAGTACACGTCGCATTTGATAGAATTTTATAGCTACGATGATGTGTGTTATTCACGTGTTAATTAACGTTATTGCGCGCTGAAACATTGACCGTCTCCAGTATCAAACTAGCCCCCGAAGAATGATTCTAGTTGATTCGATTGCTGATGATTCCGGGGCTTTGATTATGGTAGAGCGCATTTGAAATTGAAAGTCGGATCGGGGACTTAATTATAATACACGATTAGGAGAAGCGTGCTTCTCGTGGTTTTTGCCGAAAGCGTGCTCGCCGGGCCAATATATCTTCCTTTTGCGGAGTCACCTCTCTTGCAAATGTAATGTGTGAGCGGCGCATGCAAAGAGGAAGCGAATGACTCGGGCTAGCAGTGGCTGCGGCATACTCACCCATTCATGAAACAACGAACGTCCTATAAATCATGCACTGTCCTCGCTTATGTATACAGCTTACCGAATAATCTGTCGCGGGACTGAAAATATCGGAGTCAAATTCGCCGATAAATAATTCAGGCCCCTTCTTTTCCAGTATTTCGTGCAGGCCAACGAACGTTCGCCAACCGCAGCATTCTCTCGTGTCGATGACCAAGAAGTTGTACAACATGCCCCGCGTTATCGGTGACTCAGCCTAAGTATTGTCCCATAGTATACTCTCTCCTAAACTGAATGACACGAAATAAAAATTCTTACATATTTTATTTATAATCTACAACGTAGATCAGTAAGCCTCATCGTGCCGTCAAACTTGAAGCTTTCAGACCCACATAACAAATAAAAGATAAATGGCGGCAAAACTTCACCTTGGCAACCGAGAAATTTTAAACTTTTTACAATTCAAAAATCGTAGTTTTAAGGCGGAGGAATTCACTGGTTCAAAAGTTATGCGTGTTTAATTAAGATTGTATAGGAATAAGTTAAAAATTTCTGGGTTTCCAAAGTGTTAGTTTGCTTAAGGAGGCACGATAAAAATTCTCGAATGTTTTAGCCTCGTTGGCGGTTCGGTTGAAATACCATACAAAGAGAGTGATTACGCCATTGGCAATTTTGTCGTAGCGCACATTGTGCGGACAAGTAGAACGATAAATAGCGCTGGCGGTAGTTCAATTATTGTCTCCCGAACATCCTGTTTTAGGTCGTTTCTTGTAGCAGGGACACGGTTCGAGGAATTTCGAGAATCTGTTTCGAGTCAAAGCGCAACCCGACGACTTCTTCGCCAGCATCCTCTCGCACTAACAATCGCTATTGTTCTGCCGGTGAACGCCCTGCGAGGAGGAAGAAGAAGAAGGCATGTGCGCGCATAAAGATTCGAGGGTTTTCGCTTGGCCGAGAACAGGTCAACAAACGGATATGCTAATTGCCCTCGGAGGGTAATTAATCTTCTTAGCCGTGCCACTTGTTCTGCGAGGAACCAGACAATGGTGGCGAAATCATTTTTCCCTGTATCTTCCTACCCCATTCCTTACCATAATACACACCTGACTAAATTTTAAATTTATAAAGCAGTTCAACATTCTCATCAATAACTTAATCATTTCTTTTTATTATATTCAAATAGTGGAGGATCCTTTCTGATGGCACATAGGCTTTTTAGGTAATCGAAAATCAATTTTGATTATCTAGAAGCCAGTGTAAATTATTAATTGTTTGCAACGTGGGTCCAGTAAGAGGATCGATGTTGATCTTATAAAATTGTAATATCGAAAATATGCAAAGGAATATTTATTTTCCTAAAATGGTGGGGGACGTTGTAAAACAGTACACAAAAGGATTCTAATCGTTCCAAAATTAATTTTGATTTTCTAGCATCCAGGTCAAACTATTAATCATTTGTACAGTAGGTTTAATAAAAGAATGAACATTGGCTCTCGAAATAGTAGGATCAATAATGTTTTAAAAAATTTAAATGGAACTAGTCAGGATTGCAGATAACCAGGACAGACAACAAGATTTATGATAAATTTACTTCTGTCTTAGTGTAATGAGTTTCCTTAATGATGCTTTCTCGATTCTTCAGGGCCTGGATACAGGATTTAACGTCAGAGGATCCTTTAAGGATCGCAGGCTGCCTGAAAGTTCGAAACGACAGGTACTCAGGAGGAACGATCCAGGGGAGATTCTTAAATATTGAAGTTAGGCATCGTAACTCAACGGAGAGGAGAGTCGCGGTGAGCTACCGATGTCATAAACAACTCAAGAAAGTTCGATTGTGAAACTTCTTTGGAAATAAGGTGGTGAGATGGGCCACCGAAGAATCTCAATATGCGTTGCGTCGCGTGCACCCCCATTGGAAAACAAATGTCACATGGCTATTAAAAGTTCTAGATCCCCCGGTGGATCGGGAACATAAATAATTTTCCGCTCGGTTGAGCTGTGATTTATCCGCAAGTTTGATATCCTGCGTCGCGGCGTACTTACAGGGGCTCCTTAAAAAAGGGAAAAAAAACCAATAACTTTTTAACCCCGTGCATTTACGGGCCTAGAATAATAATTTCGATGTCCCGAACAAATAAAATTTGCTATTTCTCGAACTGCATTTTTTAAACTGCGGTTCACTTGACTCGATGCAATTCGCCAGAGTAATTTCATTCTCTCGACACTGCGATCGACTTGACAATGCATTAAATATACCGGAAAATAGTTTCAATAATTCACACAATATTTTATGCAACGAACTATACCAAACGGTTCAAATTTAAACTCTGCGATTGACTAAACAATCGATTAAAAATAAATGCTGAAAGAACACTGATATTTTATGGATCAAACTGAATCAAGTTTGACTTTTGCAATTTATGCAGTTTGCGTTCAACTTGTACGCGTTCAGGGGAATGATACAATTAGAAAAAGGGGGTTTACTTCGGCAAGATTTAATTCTAACGAGCTCTGATGAAAACGGAGAAGAACAAGTGGCTTTTGCCCTTGATTCCCGTTGCATTTTCGCTGCGCGTTACAGCTAAGCAAGCAGGATGCACCAAGACACACAAGCAGTCCCTCGGCTCTAATGCACTAATCCTCGCGAGTTACCGGCGGAAGTGTAACTTCTTAGCTGGTCTTCCCTCCCGGTACATCGAAAATTATCTCGAAAGAACGGTCGCCCCGGGAGCAAGATATTTTTCCGTGAGGCATCACGAGAGGTAGAACGTGGGTGTGTCGGCGTTGCATCTCGGATGCAACGGGGGAACGCAGATTGCAGGTGTCAGCGGGCTTGGTGGTCCAACGGCGAACTTTCAGGCAGTATTTCATAGGAGTCTCGCGGACTACAACCAGCCACTCGAGCCACGACCACGTTTCGTACAGTTACACCGTGTCGGTGTAACAGCTAGTTTATTCAAATTTGATGTAATGCCATCCACCTGGTCCGGATGCAGACTGCGATCCGATGCACTGCCGCTTCGCAGAAAAATCTTGGATGTCGCCGTGTTGCGTCTCTCTTATCGGAACTCTCCTTTCTCGACATTGTTTGCACATTATTCTACGTGACCTCGCTACAGAATAATGCATTTTATTTACTTTTACGTCCTCCCTCAATTTTCAAACTGATTTATTGGAATATTGGAGTACGTCGCGGTTTTACGATTTCTTCTACTTTTTTTTAAAGAGGGTTGAATTTTAACGAGACAAATATCGTAATACAATTTGATGACTTTTGCACATCTGCAAGATAATTTTATTCGTTTACAAAGAACTCATCGTTTCTCGAGGACTAATTCTCCAACGAATTTCACGATTGGAACGAATTCAAATTTGGTATTCTTGAGGAAGTAGAAAATGCTTATTTTCTCAGAGTACTCAAAATTGTCAATATGGCCAGTAATTACGAATAAATTTCTGAGGAAATCACGCGATTCCCCGACGCAGTCGCAAGATCCGTAAAAGCCGAGTTATTTGCCGAAGACAGTGGCCGAGGACGCTTCGAACGGGCGGAAGAATGTCATCTCGAATTCGAGGACGTCGGATTGTCTCTGTCTCTCCTTTCTCATCTACGACCACATGCTTCGCTAGCGGTATCGGGACTAGGATGAAACATAGTTGTAAACTATGCAGGGTTGCAGCTCGGCCTTGGAAAGCCTCGATGTAAGAAGAGCCGAACATTCGAATACGTATTTCAATGTTGAGGAGATTTCACATGTTGCCCGGAAGCTCCGTAATCCCTTTATTGTTTTGTTCCTTTTTTCTCTCCTACTCCTACGGCGCTTTTTTTCCTCTACTTTTGGAGTTGAAGCTTGAAGGAAATCCGATATTTGGAAAAATATGAGATTTATGCCTGGAGAGGAACGGCGCATCGCATTATTCTATGAACACGGAGACTTAGCTCGTTATGTAAACGGAAAGAAACGTGTGCGGGGAGGGGCGGGGGTATCGATACGTCTTGCGCAAACGTTTGCGGACTTTGTTCTTGCCTCGCGTTTTATTTTGCATTTTCGAGAACCGCTCGAAATAAGCGAATCTGAAACTGTTCAGAGCATACGACTTACAGAATTTTCAGTCAACAATTACGCCAATCCCATTATCCATTATTTAGTTATTCAGAAAGCTGCGAACAAAATGGACAGATTCTACGATAGCGGTATTTATGCAAACTTTTCGGAAACAGAAGCGCAGAACATTTTCCAGCACAGATAATTCTTCTAATTGGTAATCCCTCGCAGTGTTTGAATTGCCGCCGGCCCCGAATAGTTTCGAGATTTTTATCGATGGTCCAGCGCCGGTAGTCGCTGTTCCAATTACCACGAGCAACTCGAATCGTTCCTAGCCGTAAAGAGGTCTTTCATTATCATCGACTGTAAAATTTTTTTATAGCTTTTCTTCAAGCTCAATTTCGTCTGATTTCCCTCGGAACCGCCGCGAAAGCGAGTGGGGGTCGTTCGGTAATTCATCGGGAAAGGGAGTCGTGATAGTAAAATTTGAAACGGTGACGGTAGTTTACCTGATCCACGAGGCGAACGGATTTTGCACGGTGGAAAAAAATTCACCGATCCGACGAAACTTTTACCGAGGCACGGCTTCCTCGGGCGGAGATCGGTTCGAGCGATCGAGCATTCGACGTTTCCCTTCGTCTGTTTCAACGTAAAATATTCTAATAAGGGAAGGACAAGCAACGTGGGAGGCGTTCTTCTGCAGAAGGTTAGTCAGCATGAAGAATACCTCCGTCGGGAAAGAAGACAGGGAGTATAAAAAGGAACAATCGAATGCCCGGGGATCGACGGGGCCACTGGCTCTTAGCATAGACGATCATCGATCCGAATTTTTAAGCCGCTCGAACGCGGCCTTATGCAATTCCATTCGCCAAACTCGCGATGCAAATCGATCCTTTAACGTCAAAACTGCGTCGAAGAATTATTATTCGAGCATCAATTACATGATTCATTCAAATTAATATCTTACAGCACTGGGAGATGAAATACGCTAAATGATTATTTAATGAAACACATTTTATTCCGTTTCAAAGGAAATTACTCACATGTTTAAATATTCTGCTTGAGATCGTCAAGGGTCTGACTCGATGTCATAAGACAAGGTTGAATCTATTTGACAATTTTCTCGATCAAGCCCTGATAACAATTTAATAAAATTCCTGCAGCTATTTTGTCGATAGGAGAAGTATTGTACATTGAATTTCTGACCAGATCAACCACAAAATATCGAAGCAAGAATTATCTTCCAGGAAGCCATCGGAAAATGAATTTACCGAATTTCAATAAAATTTTGTTAAACTCTTTGTCAGGGCATAAAGTTCTTGTTCGAGAGTAGGCTTGAGTTTCGATGTTCGGCCGGACGTCGTGAATAAATTCGCGGTAAGAAGAGCCGTTAATTAATTTGACCGGTGACTCAAATCGAATCGAAATGATCGGCGTTCCTGTTTGCAGTGACATTTCGTTTCGAACGACAAGAATGTTTTAATTATGCGGCACGCTGACAGCGTAAAGGCTGAGTCCAGGTTAATGCGGCAATTCACATGCACTTTGACTGCATTCGGTAAACATCGGGAACAAACTCGACAAGCTAGCTTCGATGTCACAGACCCGCCCTCCGCGTCCCCTTCCTCATTCGTTCGCCTCTATATCGTTTTACTACGCTGCGAAACGTTCGATACAGACGACGGATGTACGCCCCCGCGGATTTTGTTCGAACGACCATATAATGGCATCTCATAATTAAGGACGCGAACGACGTTATCTCGTTCGAAAGCGTCCTTTTGATATATAATCAGCACAGCTTACAATTGAAAGTACTCTCGCAATGTCTTCCACAAACAATTTAATTCAAATTTTAAATATTACTAAAATTTTTGGAGGCTGCAAAAGTGAACCCTGACCAGCGAGTGTAGAGAATATAAATTTTCCAAATCGGAATGTAGCAGACCTAAACAATTTAAAGAATTCCCTTCCTCAAAATCTTCCACAAACAATTTAATTCAAATTTTAAATATTGCTAAAATTTATGGAGGCTGCAAAAGTGAACCCATACCAACGAGTGTAGAAGATATAAATTTTCCAAGCCGAAATGTGGCAGACATAAACAATTTAAGGAATCCCCTTCCTCAAAATCTTCCACAAACAATTTAATTCCAATTTCAAATATTACTAACATTTTTGGAGGCTGCAAAACTCAACCCTGACCAGCGAGTGTAGAGAATATAAATTTTCCAAGCCGAAATGTGGCAGACATAAACAATTTAAGGAATCCCCTTTCTCAAAATCTTCCACAAACAATTTAATTCCAATTTTAAATATTACTAAAATTTTTGGAGGCTGCAAAAGTGAAGCCAGACCAGCGAATGGACAGAATATAAATTTTCCAAGCCGAACTGTTCAGCATCTCCTTCCTTATTAGCTTTCAGAAAAAATTCAAATCTAGTATAAAGTATTCCTAAATTTTTGGAGGTTGCAGAAATGACCGGTGAGGGTAGTGTACGTAGACGTTCCAAGCCGAAATGTTGAAGACCTAAATTTTTCAATGACCGGAAGTAACACGCAGGGGCCCTAACAATTCGACAATGGTTCGTCCGCGTTCCGGAGAACAATTGCTAAGTACCCCGAGAATGAAAAGGTGATTCAGTGAGTCTTGGTCATGTGGACTGTTTGAAAACACCTCTCGGGGTGGCACATTGCTGCGGAACACAATGACGGGGACGTACAATTCGAGGAGGAACAACGTACGTGCTGATGGAAATGTCGCTTGTAGTCGTGATACCGCAGAGTCGAATGAGTCAAAGGTATTGTCGTGTAAACAGGTCGCGTGTAAAAACCGCCTGGTAGTCACTGAACAGACTCAATCTTTCCACCTAACTCTATCGGTCGTTTCCCTGCTCTCTCTCTCTCTCTCTTCTTCTTCTTCTTGCCACTGTCTCCCTTTATAATCTCTTCGCACATTGTCTCGCGTTGCGCTTGCCCCGCGTTTTCTCTTTCTTCCCCGGCTTTGTGCGGTGCTTTAAGGGTTTTCTGCACCTGTTACATTATATATTCACCCTTGGATTGCACAGGGATTGCGGAAACATCCTTTGCAATTTTCTATTTGCGCTTGATCATAAATTGAACATTTTCTTTCCCCGGCTTTGCTTCGCTGCGCTATTGTTTCAGTCTTTGATGATGCCGAGCGTATTTTGGTGACTAAAAAAGAGCGAAATTTATGGGGTTCGCATCTATAATTCATCGGAAAAATTTCCTTTGTGCATTGCGAGCCATGGTCTGGCTCGCATGAAAAGTAAAAGAATTTTCAGGGGATGTGGTTTATCATATTCTAGGGATTCTAGTATTATTCTGCAACATTTTTAGAAGTGTTTTGGGATTGTTGCATTATGCATTAACCCTCGGAGAGCACAGAGGATGTCCCAACATTTTTTATAATTTTCTATTTGTCCTCGTTCATAAATTAAACATTGCCTACTTTTCGATGGTAATATTTTTTCCATGTCGAAAACCCACATTCATGCCAATGTATCTGACTTATTAAAAGCGTGTCTATGTAGTGGAAGCTTTAGCACGGGGGAAAATTGTAGAGCGCCTTCCTTAATAAAATTTGCTGAGTCTATTTACAATATTTTGTCAACGCGTTAAATTGTTTAGGAAAGTCATAGTCCGAGTAACTTCTGCAGAGGCAGCGAGGTGAAAGGGTCAAACAAAACTTGGCCTTTGTTTGACACTTAATATTCGTTCCGAAAATAGAGAGGCACTTTGCATTATTTCGGTAAGAAGTTCTTGTTTGCCGTTACGCCATTCTTGGTTTCAGTTTCTAAAGTAGTAAAGTAAGCTGAACGACGAAGAGGAGAGAGAGAGAGAGAGAGAGAGAGAGAGAGAGGGAGGGAGAGAGAGAGAGAGGAAGAGGGAGAGCTCGACTAATATTGGGTCAATTCTACTTTGTACACTTTTCTTTGGAAAGTTTGAATATCTTCGCGTAGTCACGGGCTAAAAGTGAGTTAATTTTTCACCGGGAGCCCATCGCGAACTCCTGCAGAGCTTTATCAATTAGTCGCCTGGCTTAAATCTCTCGGCCCTTCCTGGCAGGTGTCAAATAATGTATCAAACAAATCTACCAACCCATTTTCCTTGCAATGGAATTTCCTCTGGCAACTGGGTCGCTGAAAAATTAAATATCCAAATTACTCGAGCCCTTCTCACCAATGATTAAAACTTCAAAAACAAAGATTAAAACTTAGGGACACTAAAGACACGAAACTCTTGGAGTTCAATGTAAAAATTAAATAACTAACACAATCTTTCGCAGCGATTAAAATTGTGAACTCCGGAGTTCAAATTTTGCCGTAAAATTCTCGGACTTTGTTCCGAGAATTACAAGTTTGAAAACAATTTTCCGCGGGGATTAATCACTGATTTTAGGACCATAAGCACAGAGTATCGAGGATCGTGGCGGGGTCGTCAAGGGGAGTTTCAAGTTTTCGAAAATTTAAGCGGTCTCCGCGAGCTTGACTGCGGGCCAGTAAAAATCGGAGGAAACATTTGTCGAGTCACGGTTGCTATTCCAGGGCCATAAACACCGACTATATTGGCGATCGTGAGGGAACATGTGTGTGTGTGCGTGTGTCAGTGTGTGTTGGAGAGCCAAGGTCGCCGGTGCAGAACCGATCCGGACCGGGTGAAATCGGCGGAAAGAAATCCGCTCGTAAAGTTCGAACAGTTCTCGCGCGTCGCGACGCGGCTCTCGGCGTTCCTCGGTTTGAAATAATATGATCGCGCGTTTCTGAAAAGTGGCTTTCGTCGATCTTCCGGCCGTGAATCCGTCGAGGGCAGGGCTTTAACGAACGCTGCCGGTCCAGGGAACTTTGAATCGTAAAACGTCGGCTGGCCATGAGAAAGCAGAAGGAACGAGCTGCGCGTGGTAAAGCCGGGGCCCCGGGTTCCCCGGCTCGAGGCCGTTTTAAAACGGAGTAAATCCCGGCTACAAGTCGATTGTGTCGAAGAGCAGATCGCAATAACGTAAAAGTTGTGTGACACGGAGGCCCGGCCCGAAGCCGCGCACCTGCGCCGAATGGCCCGGCGCTATATAACAAACCGGAGTGTTACCCTCTTCGTCCTCCCTTCGTCTTCCCCGTTCTCCTCGTCGTCGCCGATCCGCTTCCTCCGCGGTGTTCGAGGGAACGCTGTTGCGCCCCGAGGATCGCCGAATCAATTTATTTCGCGGAGGAACCGATTCCGATCCCAGCCTCGGATATCAATTTCCCTCCGAATCAGTCCCCGCCGGAATTGATGCGCGACGACCGCCCACGCTCCACTTTTACTCCGCGAATAACTCCCGAAGGCCTGCCAATATGCCAAACTAACGCCCAGGATCGAGGCAAAGATCGTCCACAGCCGAGGAGAACACTTTCCGCGACGACTTAATCAGAGAAACTTATGGGAACCGATGAATTTTTCTTCCGTTCAATAACTTTCGTAAGATCTCTCTTAATTTTTGAATCGCTCTCTTCTTATGGTTACAATTCCACGTATCTTCTCAAAACTTACAATTATGAATGGAACACAGTCGAGAAAATTATACCCGCATTAGCTTCAAATCGAATCAATGCGATTAACACTAGAACGACCGGGCAATAAATGTGACTGACGTATATCGCTTTGTAACAGTGACAACTTTTATTGTAATATGTGCTTCAATGAAGAGGTCCATTAAAAAATTTCCGAAGAAAGCATTCGACACGATTTCAGTAATTGTGAGAGAAAAGATTAGGAACCAGTCATTTTGAATTGAATTGATAAAAAATTAACGATCAGAACTGAATCGATAGGAGTATTGCACCGCGAATAATGGAAGCGCTATTTCGATTGTAAGAAATGACTATGAATTCCGATGGAATATCGATTCTATGGAATATTTACGGGAAAAGGTGACGATAATGAACACGTTTTGACGAGAATTACAATGGATCCTCGTGTGACGGCCTATTAGCAAGTTCGATGGTGTGGCCGAGGTTCCGGTTAAAAATAGATAGAACCACCGGTGTTCCCTGGAACAAATGTCGGAATGCAAATGCAGCGCGCGAGGTGAGGCGAAGCGAGGCAGGGCGAGGCGAGGCGAGGCGAGGGCTAGTCAGAGAGACTGACAAAGCGATGCAATCACGATCCATGGCGGGTAATTAGTTAGCAGTGCGTACCGACGTTTGATCGCTTTCGATTTTTCTCCGGTATACCACGCGTTAATTACCGGCCGCGATCGATAGTCGCGCGCTGCCCTCGAGATCAGCTGGTAGATTAATTTTTTTTTTCAAGCAGACTACACCTACGCAATTAATATTAATAATGCGCCCTCTTCCTGGTGGAACAACAGACATAAATTTAAAAAATGTTCACCTAAAATCTTTTCTTAATCATTTATAGAAAAATCCTTGTGTATTAATTCATTTTTATTCTGAAAAGAAGAAATGAAAATATATTGACCACTGCATACATATATTTCTAAATACATTGCAACCCCTAGGACCCTTACCATCCCCTTTACAAGGGTGGAAATTTTTCATTCTTAAATATATCTTTTTCATTTCCAATTCAAACAATTATTTAGTACAACTTTCCCAACAACGGTTAGAATTATTTAGAAGATTCTAATAATTTTTCGGGCGATCACTGCGTCTTCTGTGAATTTTATAGTGTCGGTAAACGAATGCTACGTGCTCAACAATAGCTGTGGCCACTAACCAGAGTGCTGAACTATGCATTAGATACACCAGAATGCACAGCAGCAATGCTGCACCGCTTTTATTCCCTTTTCGGTTAATTAAGTCATGGGAAAGAAACCCAGGGATATCTCCCTCGAACAGGATAGGACAAAAGGGTTGCGGGGTTGGTGTACTGGCGAAGCTGTAGGAAGGTAATGGAAAGGGAATGCATTTTTTAGCGTTGCCAGTCGATTCTGGTTGCCGGATTAACGAGGAAAGTGGATAATCCGGGCGTGAAGGGCCGGCATAGGTGAGGCTAGCCGAAAAGGGGGTGGTAGAGAGGGTGGACTACGGTGCTGCCAATAAAACCCGGGGTGTCAGTATATCACGTGGCTCTGGCTGGTCGTGTCCAACGATACAGTCCAATATATTACCCAGATAGCCATGCTAATTCAGCTCTAGCTCTCGCCGATTCTCCGCTTGGTTGCCTTTGGCTCGCATGCTCGCCCGTTTACGCTCGCTCTCTATCCCCGTCGAGCTTCCCTGCCCTGTTCCTCTCCGTCTCTGTCCATCGACCAGGACTTCCGGTCGCCGTGCTTCTTGCTAGCAGCCCGAATACGGTAATGCCTCGATGGAAGCATCAGAAAGACCACGCTCATTTTATTGAAACGGAAACAGGTCCACAGGCTACAAAAATTAGCTCGAACGTGTCAAAAGATGTACGGGACAATGGAGGAACATTTATTCCCACATAATTCTTTCATTTTTCATCACTAGCCCAGATAAAACAGCTGTAAAAATTGCCAAACTGCAATTTTCTGAAAATTTAGCATGTTCAACATTCGTCAAAACGACGGATTCTAATATTTTTAGTTGGCGATTGTTGAGACGGTAAAGACGCGTTCGCGAGCAATTATCCGATTTTATTTCTTTTGGGTATATATTATAAGAAATACAAAATGGTTATAATTGAGGTAGACACGTTCGCGTTATTTTCGTAAGGTAATGTCAATGATAAGTAGCACCGTGGAAGGATTAAGGATTTAATCACTTGGATCGCATTAAATTTTCCAGCTTCGGTTTCCTCGGCTAATTCGAAATTGCAGGCTCTCGGGGATCGTTTTTTGGCAGTTAAGTAAGCTGTTCTGTTTTAAATGGTGTCGGATGAATCACGGGAATTAGTGTACATCGAGTGAGAGAGAGAGAGAAAGAGGGAGAGTGTTGTATGCCCAACCGCGTGTGCAGTGCACCGATGCACTATATGCGCCAGAGCCCTGCACCAGGCCACCGAGACGTGTTTCGTCATTCCCGCGAATCCAACGATCCTCCGCAGAGCCGGCCTACGTGGCAGGGATTTCGGATGACATTGCATCCTCGTTACCAGGCATTACACGATCCATTCTGATAAGGGAAGATTACCCGCAGCCGCCCCCCTCTCACGGCGGATCTTTGCTCGAACCGGAAGCCCGATTTACGCCCCCGCCGATCGACCGACGTGTTTATTGTTTGTTTATGATCGGACACGACCAATCGCGGATACCTGTGGCCCGGCGCTCGTTGCGGATCCTAGAGAAGTTATGGAGCACTGTAATTTCGCTGTGGAAATTGCCGCGTTGCCGTGGATTGGATTTTTCTACTTTCTGACGGGGGTTGATGAAGCGAGTTATGAAATTCTTAGTAGTGTCGAATATTTTATTTTGGAATTATCCTGGAATGTTATTAGAACAGAAAGAATGACTGCTAGAACTGTTAATTGCATCTGAAATTTTGTCTTGAATGTTTCCGCCTCGAATGCCAACTGTTCTGCAGTCCTCTGAGTCCAGAAAAAATAATCTACAGTAGTGCTAACGACTAGTTAAAAAATAATCCGTGCAATTTTCGTGGCTGTAGATTAAATTGCACTTTGCACTCGCTAAGCAAAAGGATATCTGTCTGGACGAATCGTTAATATATTTCAAATGCAGAGTATTAAAATTGTACGATTTTGTAGTCCGGCTTGAAGGATATTTTTCCAATAAAAGATTAATTGAGGAAGCGGGGTGGTATTAAATTTCCCATTCATTGTGCGAAATCTTCCGGCGACGTGTAACGAGAAAATAAAAAGGTTCTCGCGATCATATATCACGATTTTAGCTCGCGAGCATTGAAACGAACACCGAAACGGAATAAGGAATATTAAATCCAATATGACACGAAATTCAATATCACATTCTTCAAAAGAAATCGAAACTTCAGCCTTTGATACCCTCCATAGTCCGCCCATACAATGTCCTTTCACCGGCGCGTGCATATGTAGCCCTCTAGTAAGTGCATTCAAATGTTTGTAATTAGTTTTCCGATCGATCTACGCGCAAATATTACATCCTGCCAATAGTACATTCCGATACACGTCGGGAAAAATGATATCAACAACGAATTAATTGAAATCATTCCATGGTAGAGTGCGGAAACGTTGAATCGTGAAAACTGGTGTCTATTATATTTATTCGATGATCAAGTAATACTTCATTTCACGATTTATTGTTCACAATATTGCAATTTTTGAGGGTGCTCTATTTGCACAATTTTCAGCGTTGTAACAGTGTTTGAAAATATCGGTGACCAACAGTAAACAGTATCGCAGACTGCCTCGGGATAAGTAACGCAATTATCTGCGCTCAGGATCGCAGTATAAAAGAATGATTAGGGTCCTTTGTCGTCGAAGGGGCTGCCGATAAGCTCTCGGCGACAGAAAATGCGCTTTCTAAGCTCGCGTTCCCGGGGGCTGGGGAGTTTAGAGCGAGTCCTCGTTACAAAAGCGTCGTCATTAGTCATTCCCGGTTCATTATAATTAGGAGCAGCGTCGGAGTTTCCGTCTGGAACGCAAAAATTCGAGTAGCGCGGCCTCAAGAGGAACAAATTGCGTCGGCTCCGCGAGAAATAATCAGCCGGAACTGACGAGAGCAGAGCAAGAGTGAGAGAGCGAGAGAGAGAGAGTGAGAGGGAGGGAGGGGTAGAGACGGTGGAATAAGCAAAGCGACGAATGATTTGCTAGTTACGTTTTTCCTTTTTTTTGCCCTCTCTCTCTCTCCCCACCGCGTCGACATTCCCTCCCACACCCCCGCGTTTAAGATAATTAGCACTCGTAAAGCAATGAAACGGCGCCGCGTGACACCTGTCGCAGTGCCGTAAACTGGTTCCGGCGGAGAGATACGGTCGCATTTTGCAACAGACTCAATTAGCCCGACTTCACAGTTCGTTAGACCTTTTAAAACCGGTTTCGCCGGACTAAATGTTTTCAGCGAAGTCAGCGGGCGCGCGCTCGCATAACCGAACACCTCCGGAACGGGTGGCAACAGACAGCGGGGGGTGGTTTCGAGAGACATTAACAATTCGTCGACACGCAGCCACCGAGATCGAAACTCGAAGATTCTTCGAAGGATCCCAACGAGTGATCTACATCACCCGACTGCACAATGTTGCTATTAGCAAAAGAATACAAGATCTTCGGACAAACAGATCGTTCATTCTCATAGAATTTTTTAGTTGTTGAAATTGCGGTTCCACGCGAGTTACAAAATTGTCACCTGAGAGCTCCAACCCTTGTGAAACCCAATTAGCATTGTTACAGACGTTAGCGTCGCGGTCAGGCTTAACGATCAATCGGATTACGCGTTTCCTTTGATTCCTACGATCGAGTCAGCTCCGCGATGTCATCGTAGGGTGCTGTAGGGTTGTGGCAAGGGGGAGGGGGTAGGTCCGGCGTTTTTAGTCAGTAATTCCAGGGAAAGGATAAATCTCTCGCGTGGTGCTGCGTGCTCGAAGACTACGTCGGGAGTGCATTATTTCATTAACCGTACTTTTCCTTCATCCTCCCTCGCGAATCTCTCGTCGTTTTCCCTTCCGCCATCCTCGTTCCCGCCGATTGGCGGACGCGCGGGGGGGTGGGGTGAACCAGCCTTAGCTTTGGCCGTCGCCGACGCCACCGCCGCGCTATTCTAACCGGCTTTTATATTAATTAATTTGCTGAAGAGTTTTAACGACTTATTGCACTTCAATTAACTCATTCTAAATTGCATAGCCCGTCGATGCGGCCACCGCGGGGGGTGGAAAATTCATTCGGTAATAAACCCTCGGCTCGGACGGCCCATTGTTCCGCGAACTTGTACCGACGCAAATCCCGTTCGTATTCCTCGCAATCATTTTTCTACAACTAATTTCGTTCACTTCACCCGGGAGAGACCAGAATTTTGCTTGGGTACTTCCTGCTTCGTTCTTTCTCTATCTTTGTGCGTTTAAGTTGGGCCTCAAGTTACAAATTGCAGGAATGCATGGATTTTAAAGCGGTCAGCCGCGTCATTTACAATAATAATTCTAATAAGATTGTTCCGAAACAAATTTCGTCCGAATCAACAACAGCGAAATTACAATCGAATAATTTATATCGCGGCGGCGACTTAACGTCCAATGAATGCCCCGGTGTCGTTGAAACTGGATACTCTGCGTTCGAATAAATATCCCCCAAGCCTCGAGCACGGTTTTTAATCGTATAATGGAATAATCTGCGTCGACGATAACGACGCGCTCGCGGAGAAGTTTGTTCGACAGCCGCGATCGATCGGTTTTATTTATTTCCAGATACTTAGCGATACGAATCTCCACTCGATCGGCTAATTCCTGCGACAAATTGCCGTCGGTGAACTTACGCACGTTGCGAAACGAGCGGGTTGATTTTATCTAGCATAAATCTCGGCTGGTTGATTTATTAAAGCGAACTCGAGCGACCGTAATGATCTGACAAAATTTAAGATGCGAATGCGGTGATAAGAATCCCCTGCGACTGCATGTTGGGACACAGGAATTTTGGAGAAGCTGTTTCGCTATGTTTGTTGTAATTTAGATCCTTAATCAATTGGAATTTCAAATAAAATATTCCTTCTGAGAATAAATGCAGACAGGGCAAATTTTTAAGAAGTTTAACAATTGATTTTAGGAGAACTGTTGGAGATATCGAGATGAGACCTGTGATGTTTTGTAGCGCCAGTTTTGAAGTTTTATTACAAATTCTTTTGTCAATTTCTATTTGTGGATTGTGTGCCAGGAATTTTTTATTTAACACCCTTCTTGCGCACCGAAGACAATTTTCCCTCACCTCCCTGAGGATTGAAATAAATATACAGATGTTAAAATTTGGAAAATACTATTATATTTTTGGCACGAATCAGTCCAAGACTTGTTTCAGTGCCTTCAACACACAATAATTGAGAAAACATTTGAACAGTCTGCACCATTTGCTATTATCATGCCTCACAAGGACACAGACGTGAAAATTTGAGTAAATAGTAATGAAAGTACCATTTTATATTTAAGCCTGTGAATTTGTGAATATGGGTGAGCATGAAGTATAAATGGTTGCTCGATTCCGGCGTTCGCGCCACAGTCTCCAAAAATCTGAATTAGCATGAGCGTCGTCTGGCGGTGGGGTCGGCAGTAACTTTGTAATGGGCGCGGACAAGTTGTGTATTTCAGCCCGGTTAGGGCAAAAGGAGTGAAAGTTTGGAAGACACACACGTGACGGGGTCGACACGGAAGACAGCAGAAGCGTGAGGACGAAAATTTACAATTCATAAGGGCGAGAGAGATAGTTAGATAGAGTGAAAGAAAGAAAGAGAGAGAGAGATAGAGAGGGAAAAGAAACAACAAGATACAGAGGCAACACATTTATTATTTTTATGGATTAGCCAGCCATCCTACCGGCAACAACAAAAACACATTCCGTTTCAGCTGTTTAATTCAGAATGGCGCGAACGAACATAAACGTCGGAATTAATCATACCGCGAAATACTTGCTAACTATTACCGGTGGAAGTTTGTTGCTCGGCTAAACTGAATTTGTGGCGACGTTGAAATTATTTTTCAAGAAACCGGCGAAGCGGTCGCCTTTCGACCATAAAACTTCGAAAAGGACGGCACCGCCGTTACAAAAGAGAGTCCGCTTACAAATTCTCCCGGGAAAGAAGTCGTAAACTGTGATACGGGTTTATTATGGCCTAACAAAATGCCCGGCTTCGCTGCGGACGTCAACAATACAGAAAAACATAATAAACCGCAAGAAAGTAATGGCGATTCCCTACATGCCGCCATCCACCCGCAATCGTTGCACAACCTGCATCGCGGGGCACTTCTGCACCGCAAAATATTCAACTTGAATCAGCGTTCTTCTCCTTCGTGGACACGATCTTATAGAAATGTTGCTACCCGGGACACGGACCTAATCGCGCGAGCAAGACAATACGGTACGAATAAGCAATGACAATTCTCCGCGCGATTAAACAAATGTGTATTGCCGCAAGCCTCGCAATTCCGAAAGTTATTGGAGAAAAGGGGTTGGTTTCGGTAGTCTTCGAGGCAAAAATTGAACAAAGGCCTTCGGCAACTAATTACTGGAAGAAATTACAAATTCCAGAGCACAGCCCGGACGGAATGGGCTCGGCGGAGTCACATAAATTATTTTCTTTCTCGGTGCGATGCCAGTGGGCGAGGCAAAGAAGATCACTAGTAATAAGTAGCTCGGAGGGACTCTTCCGGCGGAAAATCCTAAATGGCAAACAGTCGGTGTCGAAGAATCAACAAGCTGGAGGTTATATTGAAAGAAAACACCAAGAAAAGATGAGGCACACGGTGAGAGAGGAGAGACAGGCCGAGGAGAGGGCAAGGTATGCAAAGGACGACTTCGTGACGAAGAGAGAGAGAGAGAGAGAGAGAGAAATCGTGAGAAAGCGGGGAAGAGGGAGAGAGGGACACGGTGAGGAATAGTACAATGCTAGGGGGGTAGGAGTGGGGGTGCGCTGAAATGAGGTCGACATAATTGCACCCCTAGTCATAGTGGAACCGGCGAGAGAGCGGTAAAGGCGAGGAGGAGATGAAGGAGACAACGGTGGTAAGAGAGGGCTGGAGGGGGGTAGGCTGAAGGGGTTGGTCGCCATCTATTGTCTCTCGTAGACTCGACTCGGCCCTGATTAAATACTTGACACATCCCCCACCCGATCCAGCCCGGCATAACTTTGTTCGAATTGTAATTACGGCCCGGATCGGACTTCAGTTACGAACGAGTTCCAGGCGAGCCGAAAACCCCCGGAAACTTCGCCGTACCCTTTTCTGAATGTCGCGGTTCCTGTCTCACCGACTGGACTCCGTTTTTCGGTCGGTTCAATTTTGTACTTCGCCCTGGACCGCCTTCTCGAAGAATTCAATGCCCCATTCATCCCGGTGAAACAGGATCACGGAAAAACTCAAACCCGAGCAACTTCACCAAGCCAACGAATTTTATTTCGCTTAGTTTATACCGGAGTTCGAGGCTGGAAATCACTCTGTAAAAATTTGTAGCTTCGAACCAGTTCAGAAACTGGGGAAAATACATACCGTATTTTACGGTTGAGTAGCACGGATAATGGGAAATCGTTCATATATTAAATAGAAGCCGTAACAGAAGTGGTAGTCATTTATTTGAAGGCTGAATTTATGCTTGTGAATAGGTACAAAAAGACGGCGAATGTCTGCAAGAAATGGTTATCCAAGATTCATGTAAATAAATTTAAAACCAACGTCTTGAACGAATAAGTTTTGAAGAATAGAACGATAAATACGTTTCAAATGTCCTGAACATTTAATTATTTTGTTACAGAATTTTTTGATTATCCCTACTACTACTCGTACGCCGAGAAGTGTAAACATAATACGGCTCAGGGACGACACAGGATGCTGGAAAGACCCGCGTTGTCGACATATATCGAGAATTCGCTGTATTAATTGGTTAAAAAGTAACTCGAAGCGGATTCGCAAGGTGCCACCGTCAGAAGCGGGTCGGCGCGCGGTCGCGTTAATTTGGTTCTCGTTTGTTCGCGAAAGGAATGCATCGATCACGATAAAGCAGCTTACAGAAGGTAGCTGGTAGAGAGAAGGCTTGAGATATTCAAAGCAAACACGGCGGGCCGATATAGCCGCGGGAATCGTTTCATTCCGATGCTCGACACGCGCGGAAAGAACGAACCGAGCGGGTGACACGTCCCGATTACGAGTTATGGAGCATTAAATTCACTCTTCGTTGATCGCAATCTGAACGCTTACTTTACAAATTACGACGATACATGGTATTTGAATATACGTGGCCGGCATTTCAGCCCGGAAAAATACCGGAGCCCGGCTGGTATTTCGTCCGCAATCTTCTTTTATCTGATTAGGGGAGGCGTGCGACTCTTAGGCACCCGCGATCTTGATGTATACGCGTGTGTCCGTGACGTCTGTTCCTCGAATCACGCGCGACCACTACAAATCTCTGTGGCGCACGCGATCCCGGCTGGCCGTACGCGATTTTTCTCGAAATGAAAAACCCTTTGAGCTTACGAATAACTTTATCGTTCGTTTCAGACGCGGCAATTTGTATTTGCATCGTGCGCGACCCGACCGCCGCCATTTTTTTTTTGTTCACCAGCCCGTCGCGCCTCGGTCCTTCCGGGTTCTCCCTCTCTCCCTCTCTCTTTCTCTCACGCAGGTTTGTTCGGCTGTTTCTCCGCGTTTCGAAGTGTCAAAGAGCTAATCCCATTTTTCCGGAAATGCGCTGACAGCGGTATTACTCTCGCCACTCGAAATCCCCGGCCTTTCAATTTACATATTCCACGAAGCGAAGTTCTTTGAACGATGCAAGATTTCCTGATGGAGGACGTCCATTTCGAAATTGGTTTACATCCGGACTTGTGGTCCGAATTAACAACCCATTTAAAAATTAAGTCGCTGTTTCTGATGCACAGATTCTGGTTTAATTTTGCATTCGATGTTTCAGTATCTAAACCGGGGATGAAAATTTGTATACGTAATAGCTGGACAACAGATCATTTTTATGGCGGATATCAACCGAAGGGTTGCTTGCATATGCCATTCCCCAACAATAAAATACTATTTTTCATTTTTTTTTATTCATATATCTTTATTACTAGCTGAGAAGAAAAACTTAAGCGCTTTTGTTAGACCCTTTAAATGCGCAGCTAATATGAGAATTTAAAAAATTGGTGAAGTATTGTTTCATGATTTGATTCGACGGGAACTAGTAAAGGTAATCTGTCAGTTACTTTCCTGTAGAACGTTTCAGCGTGTAAAGGATGTGTGCAATAAATAAACGACTGCAGCCATTACGTATTCCGCAGGCTGCACAATACTCTACGGGACAGGATCCTTCGGTATTTTTCGACTGGGGCAACAGCGAAAGCAAAATAATTGTGACGCCAGGCAGACAGGTTTATTAATTGCATTTCGATGCTAACAAATCCGAGGGAAGAAACCGGTAACATTAATAAGAGAAGCGCATTGTAAATTCCTATCCCCGGGTCTCTCCGCAAAACCAGTATCAAATTTATGGACATCCCGAGTCGGGAAACCTAAATCCCTCGTGATTGTCTGTCAATTATTTATGATTGGCAACAATTTGTCCAACGGCGTATAAGCCCCACCGGGATGAGGATTTACCAGCTGTCATCCAATGTTTCGGACTGTATTACCCGTTTTTGCTGTTGCGCGGCTACGTTGGTTAATGTAAAAGTCACCGTCAGCGAAAATAAAATTGTCGGGAACGATAAAAAAAAAAATTACACTCTCCGGTTCTACGAGCGGCGCGGAAACGCAACGCGACTGCAGAATTTTCAGACGGAACGGAAATTATACGTGGAATCTTGCCGGAATAATAATAGACCCGCAATAATGAATCATCGTCCCGTTCATTCTTCATCTCAATTTTCCCGTTTCTAGGATTTTTCCAAAATTTTCCACCATTACATTAGATGTTGTAAATTTAAGGGTTCAATCGCTGCAATTACTGAATTTATTCAATGCCAAACCTCGAACGTCTTGGGTCCATTTTGACACAGAGTTACAAACTTATGGAAACATTTTCTTGATAATTTGAACAAACAGGAGCCAGTTAGAAATACCATTATTTCTGTAAAAGTTTCAATGAGTTGAAAATAATGTTATCATTGTCAATCTCATACATATAAACTTACATTTGAGGCACAAAAATATGAGACAGTGAAGCCTGAAGACTCCAGTACAGTAACGAGCAAAACTGAGTCTCCACTATTTGAAGCAACATAACTTTTTAAAAATTAGATCGAATGACTTGAATGATATTGAGACGCTAGAAGGATTAGTTTATTAGACGAGTTGTAAAAAATTTTTGAAAAAAGTTTGAATTGGTCGGAATCGCAAAACAAATAGTAAAAGTTGTTTTTTTTTTAGCTTTTTTATCTGATGAGCCTGTGTTGAAAATGTCAAAGATGTGTTTGATTCGCTTGAATAAATTACGTCCATGCTGAAAATTTCATCGATATTGGTTAATTTGTTTACGAGTCATAAACGATTAAAAGTGCGATTTTAAGTCGAAAATCGTGAAAAATGGAAATTTTTTGGAAGCGTTTATAACTCGTAAACGAATTAACCAATATCGGTGAAATTTTCAGCATGTATATAGTTTATTCAAGCGAATCAAACGCATCTTTGAAATTTTCAACACAGGCTCAGATAAAAAAGCTAAAAAAACCAACTTTTAATATATCTTTTGCGATGAATATAATTTTTACACCTCGTCTAATAACCTAGTCCTTCTAACTTCTCGATAACATTCAAGTCATTCGATCTAATTTTTAAAAAGTTATGTTGCTTCAAATAGTGTAGACTCAGTTTTGCTCGTTACCGTATGTCTGAAAATATAGAAGAAAATTTCGAGTGCAGCCACGAGGATTAGAAAGTCGCGAACAAATCGATTTACATTCGAGGCACGAAAATATGCAACTATGAGCTCTAGTGGCGACGATATGGCTGAAAATGGTGCAAAACGTCGAGACCGCGACAAGAGTTAGAAAATTGCAGCGGGCCGGGTCTAATCGCAGTGAATAACAAGAGCGACGGCAATAAACAACGCGATTAAGCGGGGCGGAAAAAAGTGGAGTATGAGGTCGTCGAATAATCTTGGGGGCGGCTGTTCGTTTCGCGGGCGTGTGCTTATCAGGCGGAATTCCCAGGTAATGGGACTTGTACTGTCTAACAGGTCGACATGCTGTTATCGAGCGGGCGCGTTGAGAAAAAAAGAAAAAAACACCGGTGGCCGGCCGTGTCACGGAAAAGCGAGACGAAAAGTTGTGTCGCCGGAAGAATGCCGTGCAAATATTTTCTGGGCCATTTGCAGAGAAGGGCGGCGAATTCTTTCGACTTGGTTGTTGGCTGGCCACGCGCCGATAAGCTTCCTCCGCGATGAACGAAAGAGTAGAGCCGCCCTCGCGTGATACGTTCGCATCGATCCATCCCCTCGACGACCCGACGTAACTCCGACTTGGCTGCTCGTTAATTTTTGATTATAATTTAAATTAACGGGATACACACGAGTCCCGCGGAGAGCCCGCCGCGAGACGGGACGACGATAACGACGCCAAGCGTCTAGCGATAATACGTCCTATCAACGCGCGCGAGCTCGAACCGCCGCGCCGCCGCGTGAGAAACTGCCAGCCGATTCCCCGCTAACCGGACAACATGTAAAAATTAATGTCTCGCTAATTGCCCGCCGAATGCCCCTAATTTAACACCGCGAACAAGTCTCTAATTGCCGGTCGGTTAAGAGACAGTTAACCGCCGCCGGATTCGACTTTTCATTCACGGGTTTCGCGATCCTTGTAATTATAACTCCGACGTTTATGGGCTCGCGAATCATAAAGCTAACGTCCAGGACACCCGCAAGATAAATAGAATCAGCATACGAGATAAATCACACGAAATTACGTGCCAACTTGGATTTAATTGAGTTTTATCTCTTTCTTGATTTATCGACCGCGGTAATCTGACGTATCGTGCTTTTATCCTTTCGCGGTTCTCGGAATTTGTTCCTAAAGTTGTCACCCTTGCGTTCATGCAGTTTATTACGGTTGCGACGCAAAGATTTAACACCCCGAGTCAACGGTTTGTGATCTGTTACCTTACAATGATTAAAATCGATTCAACAAATTTGAAATAAAATCCATCTTCGCATTTCCATGGGATAGCGTCAAACACGTTTAGTACTCTGTAAAATTAGTGTCCAAACCTAAGAACAAATGACTATCTGTTTTACAATAGCTGTCGTTTCTTATATTGAATTTACAATTGATAATTAATTCCGCTCCTGCTCCTATAGGAGATTTTCTAGAGCAGCTAATTCATTTCCAGGGCGAACACAACGATGCGCGCATTTGAGAAGAATTTTGCAGTCTATTAGAAACTTTTTCAGTTGACTAACTTCTAGTTAGCTCGTGAGAAAAAGCGTCCTGCAACTTAATAATTGAACAAAATTGCTCAGAGTAACGTAGCAAGATATTTACCGTTTAATTTCCGTTATCCAAGGCAGCAACTTTATGTCAGCGGTTATCGGTATTTACTTTCCCGCACGTAAGCGTAAATTTCCACGAAAGCAGCATTGCTCGTCTGTCTTCTGGACACTATTGCTATACCAGAAAAATATTTTCAATCAATTCTTTTACTCTGCTATTCAAGAAAAACGTGGCGGTGTCTTTTATCTTCTTGATCCACCGCAGCTCGACTAGACTCGCTCTTTGAAACGACCGCAAATTCACTAAAAACGATCGATTTATTTATTAAACCAGCCACCGCGTCCGCCCGAGCTATTTGTCTAGAATGGTCGCGACAATTGATTCAGGGCTAATTAATGAATCCTGTCAACCAGGGACGTATCGATCAATTAATAAGTTCCATCAGTTTCCCCCGTTCCGCGTTTAGCGTTTCCCCAGTGAGCGGGAACCCTAATCATCTCTTTGACAAATAAATACCTAAAAAGCAGCCGCCGGACGGACGAATTAAAGACGCGTCGCGCCGATTGTCTCTTCTAATTAAAATCGTTTTGATCATCGGCAGATATTCCCGGGCGAATAAAATATTCTTTTCCGGCGAGCGGCGGAAAATAACACCGTTTCATAGCGTAATCGCTCGGGATTCTCGATTCGATTGGTTGTTATAATTATCCTGCCACGCAGCCCGGCGAACGTGCTACTAATTTTTCAACGATTACACCCGCGAGCGATGGGAGAGCCGCACTTGCCGCGGATTTATTACGGCGAGGCGCGCGATCGCCGTTTCATTTTTCATCGCCGGCCGAGATTAAATGAAAATCCTGTAACTATCTTCGCGCGTGAAACATGTCCGCTCTACTCTCTCGCCCTCTCTCTTTCTCTCTCCCTTTCTATCATTCTCTCTCTCTCTCTCTCTCTCTCTCTCTCTCTCGCCCGGCCTGTTTACAAATTCATATCAAAGATTGTCTCCGCGGTGCAATATCAGCAACACTTGTTGCTCTTTCTCTGAAACTCCTTGCAGTAGACGGATGTTTCCATTCCGCATTCACCCTTGCTGATTTTTATTCATGAATCCCGTGACGATTTTTTACAATCCGCTTTACGCGTGTCTATTCAATGATCCGGACGCGCAAGATGACTGTCAATTGCCCGTACACTCGGCTTCGCGCCGGAGACCGTGTCTGATCACTGGTCGGCCCATTCTACTTACGCTTGTACTTTTATTTCAACGCTTCAGCTACGAATTAAATCCATGCGAACTGTTGCCTGTTTTTCATCTCAGTATTGATGAAATTGTGACTGTCATTTTGCCAGTAACTCTTGCGAAAATTAATTGTTTACAGACTTTTGTATGAAATCAAAACATTTCGTAGAAATTAGAAGAAAGAAGTTGAATACAATTTTATTTTTTCTTCTAATGTTTTCGATGAGTTGAAAATGGTGTAACAGCATTTTCATTCATTATTAAACATGCCTGTGTCAGTCTTATAAAAATGTATAAACTATACAAACTGTACTAAATGTATATATAATGACTTTGTCCAATGTCAAACAGAACCCTTGAAGTAATCAACAGAATTTTATTTAATTGCCGGAATCTTTTACTAATTTGAACACAAATAATACCCTGTGTTGTTCCGCAATATGAGATTCCTTTTTGTGCAAAGAACGTAATTTAGCTCAAGCACATTACAGGAAATAATGCAATTTCGCTGAATATTAATTCGGCATGTAATACGCAATGTAAGATTTATTCATAGAGGTCGGACACTCTACTCTGCGCGTATTCATATTACAAATGAACGATATTAAGATTTTATGGGAATATTTATACAGTGTTTTATCGCCTCGCAAACTTTTATAACCCGTCCTAAATTTAGTTCTCGGTGTTAGCAGTTTCAACGCGATTAAGTTTTTATCAACTTCGCCAATATTTTACACAGAGTGGACCGCGTAAATATCTCCGGTATTTATGGGGGAGGTGTTATGTTCTAAACAGTTCATATACCTATAAATGCCGGGGATATTTACACGAACTCATTTACGCGGCACGGCCCTTACATGAAACAGGTGCTGAAAATTCTTGGCGTTCCTTCGCCCTGCGAAAATAAATAACATTGCTGATATTTGCAAAAAACTTGGCACAATTCGACACGGACAAAATAAACATCTACAAATTTATTTTCCGACAATAAGAGATCCTAGAATCCTAGGACCAATCGCTTGAGAATAATTAACAGACCTTCTCAAAACTTGAGATAAGAATTTTACGTGCTTGGTACACAGAAAATAATGTAATCAAATATTCCGAACAATTTTCAGGATGTGTACAACTCATTTTTACAGACAAATATCAATTAAAGACAATGTTATTGTGCTTGAAATCGATAATTCGAAGGTTAAAAAACGAACTGTAATTTTGTACACTCTAATGACGAATTAAAAATACAAAGGAACCGAATTACTTGGCACATTGGATACATAAAGATTCTAATTCGACCAAGGTTCGTTTTCCTAGCTCCCCTCGGTCCTCTCCAAAAAGCTATCAACGACAACAACATGTTCACGACCTGGGGCAAGCGTGATCGTTTCGAAACCACCGAGGACAATGTACTACGAAAATCGCGACGAACAAATGGACTCACCAGCCGCGTAGTCGAAGGTCGACGAATCTGCTCATCCGCTCCTCCTCCACGCTCGCGTTCACGTTTCCGTCGTCATGTCACGTCGTAGTCCCTAGAGTCTCCTTAGCACAGATCGCACTGCACCTCACTGTCCCTCTCTCCTTCCCTAGTCTCTCTCTCCCGTTCACTTTTCATGCGAATCATCCAGCCGTGAACTGTCCGAGTCAACGTCAAGAAAGCCGAGAACGAGCTGTTCACATAACACAGGATCGCGCAGCAATGTCAGTCGCGCGAACAAAGTCCACGTGTCGCGAGCGAGGAGAACGATCGAACGTCAACGGAAAAATCCTCTGCGCTTCCAGGACCGCACAGAGATCTGATCGACCTCCGAGTGATCTAGACCTGTGCCAAGTGGTCGATCAAAGGTTCCCGAGGGATTCGATCTCGAGACCGATCTACGCGGACCGATTGCGGAAGCGTGGATGTCTGTGCGGAGATCGGGGAGCACCACGAGTCTCGTCACGTGGCGAGACTCATTGATCGCGGCCGACCTTGGTGCACGCTCCTCCGAGGTCAACGCGAGCATGGATCGCGGGCCTCGACGATCCTGGATCTTGGTTAGCGGCAAGGCCGATCCATACGTGCGGATTCGGTGCGCTTCGGTACCGGGAGGAGGCGGAGAGAGAACGGTGGTGTTGTCCTAAGTTAGCGACGAAAATCGGAACTCGGCCGTAAGCATCTCACGAGGTGCTTAACCGCCGGCTTTGATGGTTGCTTCTGTTCTGATGGCTAGGACCATAGGGGACCCCCCCGGTTGTCGGCGGATCACGCGTGTCTCAGTCTCGTGTTTATTCTTGGACAGGCGTTCTCCAAGAGGCCACGAGGAATACGTCCGTTCGCGAACTGTTCGCCAAACGCACTGACGATCCCGGCGGCTGGTTCGCCGGTGACGTTGTGCCTCCGTGGGTTCGATTCCCGGATGGGCATGCGCCACGTCCTACGGTTTGGAGGGAGGCTGGTGTTGCCGCTGTTCTTGCTACTCGCGGAGGTGCATCCCTCCGCGGGAGGGTGGTTGCCAGGGGTGCACCGGAGGGCCTCCTCTTTCCCGTCTTTGTAGACTTTTGTCTTCTTCCGTCCTCCTTCTTCCTGGCTGGCTCTCCCTGCTGCCGCCTCCTTATGTGTGTGTGCGCGTCAGTCAGCGTATGTATGTTCTCCGTCTCTCGGTGTGTGTATGTGTGTGCGTGCGTGCGTATGTGTGTGTGTGTGTGGGTCTTGTTAGATTTTCCTACCCCTACGACGACGCTGGGAAATTGTTCATCGGCGAGGAATACCGCGCCGGTTTCGATCCCGTATCCGCGGATCCTGTGTGAGGCCTTCGAGGGCTCTTCTGACATCTTTGATGCTGCGGGACAGTGCGTAGCTGAGTGGTTCCAGGTGTCACCGTGGTTCTTTTTGTTCGACCGCGTGGAGTTCTGATGATATTTTTGGTCGGAAATGTTGGGCGTCGGTTGGAGGATAAGATCGATGTGGATTGTGGAATTAGTGATAGCATCTAGTGACGTTTAGGGTCTGTTCATCATCACGTTTGAGCTGTATGAAGTTTTTTGTGTACTGGAAGATTGTTACCCTACTGGTGGTCTTGTGTTGAAATTAATCCTTCGGGGACGACGACGGATTGTCAGCTTGCTTCTGTATGGTCGACGTTGTATGAGGTTACAAAGGTTACAGTAATCTCTTGATCATTCAGCCTTTTTGATAGTTTTCCTCTCCATCTCCAAATTCTAAAAAGCGAGAAATTGTGCGTCAAAACACATCACATCTAATAATCTGACCTCGTGCAAGTAATTTTGAAATATTCCTCGGCGTCATTACGTCGCATCGYACTGCTATCGGGTTCGAGGGGTTCGTTTGAGATGGTTTAGAGAGTAGAGGTAACGGAGAGTGGGGAGAGTAGGGAGAGTAAAGATAGTGGAGAGTAGGGTGAGTAGGSAGAATAGGCAGAGTAGGGAGAGTAGAGAGTAGGATCAGTATGGAGAGTAGAGAGAGAGTAGCGAGAGCAGGGATAGTCGGGAGCGTAGGGAGAGTAGGGAGAGTAGAGAGTAGTGAGAGTAGAGAGAGTAGAGAGTAGGGAGAATAGACAGTAGAGAGTAGAGAATACAGAGAAAGTAGAATGAGTAGGGAGAGTAGAGAGTAGGAAAAGTACAGAGAGTAGGGGGAGTAGAGAGTAGGATGAGTAGGGAGAGTAGCGAGAGCAGAGCAAGTCGGGAGAATAGGGGGAGTAGTGAGAGTAGAGAGAGTAGAGAGTAGGGAGACAGTATTAGACAGTAGAGAGTAGAGAATATAGAGAGAGAGTAGAATGAGTAGGGAGAGTAGAGAGTAGGGAGACTAGAGAGTAGAGAGTAGAGAGTGGAGAATATATAGAGAGAGTATAGAGTAGGATGAGTAGGGAGAGTAGGGAGAGTGGCGAGAGTAGAGAGAGTAGAGAGAGTAGGGAGAGAAGAGAGTAGAGTATACAGAGAGAGAGTAAAGAATAGAGAGAGAGAGAGAGAGAGAGAGAGAGAGAGAGAGAGCAGAGTGAGTAGGGAAACTAGAGAATAGCTAGAGAGTAGAGTGAGTAGGGAGAGTAGGAGGAGTAGGAATGCAGAATACGGGATACGGAGAGCAAATTCGCAATTGAGTAAAGGAGGAAGCCTCGCAGCTGATTAAAGATAGAGCAGTTGTCACCCTAAGGTATGCAAGACTCATAAAACCTTCGACGCATTTATGCCTGTTTGCGAGCTCCCAGACACTCGGGAGCTGTCAAGATCCGTCAAACTCTTGGAAAGATGAGATCTTCGAAACTCTTAGCGTATCCAGAAGGTACGAGGACTATCCCAGTGCATTAAAGGGGCAGGAACTACGAAAATTTCCGCCGGTGTTCAATGTTTAATGAGAGTTTGAATGCGCAACGAAGTTTACAGCGTATTAAGGATCAACTTGGTTCGAAATCTTCAAAAATTGGAATTTCGTTGTAATTTTAAAGACCTTTCGGACTTTTAAACTGGTACGCATAATGAGTCTATCGTCGAGGAACATCGCTCCGTCCGGGAAAGCAATTCTGATTCTTTTTAATTCGCAACGATGTTTTGCAGCGCGTGTAAATGATTAGAGATGTTTAGGTTGTTTTAACGCGAGGATGCAGGGGTATACAATGCGGCAGACGATGGCAAATTGTTTCCAAAAAGCTTAATGGTAGCTAAACGTGTCTGGAAAAGTGGTTCTCCCCCGTGCGCAACCGGAAATTAGGAAGAGGAATGCAAGGGAATTTCTTCGACAGGAATCTTCGCCGAAGTTTGACGATTTATTTTGCTGTTTCTGCAGGACGCAAATTTCTTAGCGCGGGTAACGGTGTCTGAAGCGAAGTTGAGGGTAATTACATCTTGAGCACTTGTTGCTCTTGCTCTTGTTACATGTCTGCTCCTATTCTCGGTGGATGCGTTGAATGTTTAAGTACGACTGGTCGTGGAGGAATTGAAGCCGCACCGAAGAATTAATTTCCCCTTGGCTAATGATATTTAATGTTGCTTGGAACTTTATTAAACGCGGGATACGTCCGGCACTGCGCAGACGTTTCATCAAATTTTTATCAACATTACAATGCAATCTAGAAACGTGCACTCCCACACGTTCTTAACAAAAATTGTGAAAATTGGTGAATTGCAAATTTACCGAGCTGGGAACGCGTTGATTATTTTCTTCCTATTTTGTTAATTTATTTTCCAACAAAGAATTTTCGTAACAAAAATTGCAGACGCGAATTAAGTTTTCGGTGTGTTTACGGTGGAATGCTAGCTCATACATATGCTCCAATAAAAACGTGTGCGTCTCTTACGATTCGATCAGTCATCCCAGTTTTATTGTAGAGAGACCAGTCTTCCCTCTGTCGCGCGCACTTTTGCCTCCCCCCAATAAAAGAAATGACCGGTAGGTAATCAAAATCAAGATATCGTGGACGAAATAAAACAAAATTCGTCCTCGGTCGTTCCAATCAGTACGGGTATTCGGGGTAGACCAGACTTCATTCAGAGAACGATTCAGCCTTGTATGGATGCGGAATTTGATTCGACCATTCAAAGAAAAAGATATCCTCTATATGAAACGTGCTATACAGCGATAGTTAATTCTCCAATTTTTCGAAATGCACTCCGAAAACACAAGGCGAGTGCTTTTAGACGTACATAATCTACAGTTTATTACGGAATGTGCATAGTTTCGAATCTTTATTTCCTATAGAATAGCAATGACCTAATATAGCACTAAAAGTAAAAATAATACAATTCAGTGTACAAAACGTCAAAGAAATTTTTCCGTGCGTGCACATGAAAACACTGCAGTGAATCTTTGCGATAACCCTTAAACGTGTTATCTGGACCAGATTAGCCTCGAGAAAGAAACGCGATCTCATTCGCGGGGAAACGTTCTGCTGCAGTCACTCGACAAATTCCCGTTCTAATTTTGAAGAGATCGCACACCGGCGAAACAGTTTCTTTACAAAAGGAACGGGGGCGAGTGCGTCGCACACTTCTCTGCACCAGGTGATCATTCTATTCTCGGCGAGAATACCGCTGGCGTACGCGTGCCTCCGCGAGATTCATAAAATACTAGATCACAAAAAAGGACGCGAACACAGTTAATTCTTTAGCATCGAAACTGGAATTTCCATTAATAATTACCTGAAATGGATCAAAATTAGCAGCATCGCTCAAAGATTAAAATTGCATTGCACCAGCTGTGAAAATTATTGAATCTTTTAAACACTTTCGTGAACGACTGGACCATTAAAATATTATTGTTCGTAGTCGAGGAAACGTTACGGAAACTGTTTTCGGAGCTTCAGTGAATACGCAGGTTGTCGAAGAAAGGGTCTGCGAATTTAGGGGCTTGCGGCACTCAGCAGAATGAGCAAAGGGATGTTGAATCCTGAAACGAACCCCTGAATCCTGACAGCAACCCCTTCAATACAAAATGCAAACTAATTATTAGGCCGAGGATTTTTCTGCAAACTTCAGTGTCCATTTACTGATTTACAGAATCCTTGGCTAGGGACAAATCACATTAGCAGAAGGGTTGAATAATAGCCCTTTGAAGTATTCAAGAGAAAATTATTATTCCACGAAAGACGTGCCAAAATGCGATAAACTTGACAGAGTACCACATGTGGTAACATTCCAAATTGTTATTTGTAAATCTGATGTTAAACAAAACCACTGAATCTTGGTAGTCCATGCGGCGCAGCAACGTGATCTCACACGTACATCCCCGCTTTCGGCAAACCAACAGGAGTCGGCAGTCTGAAAAGACGATCCAGAGTCTCCGGGTGCATTGTCTTGACCATAATAACGACATTAAAATCGTCATCCTGTTCCGCAGGACCTTTAGCCGAGGCATTAAACAGTCCCAGTGAACCCGACATCCCCGCTTATCAAGTGTAATCAAAAGTCGCGCCGTAGGAAATTAGAAAAGCGGTGAAGTCAGAGAGTGCTCTGCGGTGTGTACGAAGTGCTGTTGCGGTGGACATCTTCTCGCCGTTGTTTCCGGCGGCGGAGGACCCTTCGCCCGGTCCTGGCAGGGTTTTAAACCCGTGGCCCTTCGACTCGGTTGGTGTGTCGTGCACCGTCCTGCAACGTCCTGCGCCGGGGCTGCGCCGGCAGAAGCCGCCTTTTCCATTCACAGGGGAACGGAAAGTGCTCCGCCGCCGGTCGCGAGTGCAATTAACTGCGGCACGGACAAGCGCGCGCCGAGCACACGACAGAAACTCTCGTTCGTAATTCGTAAGGCATTTCGTGCGGTTAGACGAAACTTGGTAAGTTCGGCGCGTGACACCTGCCGCGCGT
This sequence comes from Halictus ligatus, assembly GCA_028454255.1. Classification (NCBI taxonomy): domain Eukaryota; kingdom Metazoa; phylum Arthropoda; class Insecta; order Hymenoptera; family Halictidae; genus Halictus; species Halictus ligatus. The sequence continues at coordinate 13,267,278 of CM052140.1, forward strand.
AATCAACCTGCCGAGTTAACTGGGTTTCTCGTTCTGTTGCTCCCCTACCCCACCCTCTACACCCCTTCCAGCGAACCCCCGCAGATCTCTCTGCACCCTCTGACCACGCCGCGCCCCGCATATCTCGTGCACCGTGCACCGAACGGTGCATAGCCCGTGCAATCGTGCAACTGCGCCGCCAGCCGACGCGTATTGTCTCAATCTCGGGTTATCCGGCCGTCGTTCGCGCGGATTCATGCTCGATCGGCCAATGGAAAGCTCGACGTGTGCCGCACGAGCCGAGCCGGAACGCTATCCGTGCCCTAACTCCCATGATTCCGCTTGTACGAGCATAATTGCTCCGCCGCGGCTCCTACCGACACGAATTTCTTCAACTATCAAACCGTGCTCGCTTTATAGCCGATTTACCGCTGACCGAAACGTACTCGAATTAAAGCACGGGTACAGGTACCTTTCGTACCGATCTTCTACTGAAAACTTATTTAACCACCAAGCACAACATTCAATTAGCAATTATTCCGTTTTCCGGTCTCGAAAGAATACTAGGCTCAATTATTCTCCACTTTTTTCTCTATTTAATCTCCCAATTTTCTGTGGGAAAAAATGTTCTCTGATTAAATAAAGATCACAGAATATGCCTATCTTTTTCTTTTATCATGCTTTCTCAATTTATTGCCCCGGAAAAAATTCTTAATGTCAATAGTGTTTTGACGATTCCTGCTTTTCAACCCTCCGATGCTATCATTCCAACCTGATGAAATATTGAAATACCGATTAAAATTCGGGGGGTCTGATTCCGCATTTGTTTTAATATTAATCGAAAGGAATTTTTAACGTGAGATGAAAGGATTCGTTCTTGGGAAATTCTCTGGATCGCACCTTCGACTCCTCTTGTGGACGAGTGCGCACAGGAGAATTCACCGAAACGAATTTAGCGAGCTCAAGGTTCGATTCCATCGAGCGACCTGTGGGCTTTTCATCTGGCCCGTGTTCCCACGTACCGAGCAATTGATTTAAAAGTAAGATAGGTCATCGATTCGTCGCGGTCTTTCAATCGGGACAGATCAATGAGTCGATGAATGAAAGGAGAGGTTCGTCGGATTTCCCCGTGACTCGGCGCTTTCGTGTGTATTAGCGAACCATAACGTCACGGGATTACGTTCGCCGTTCGAATACGTCCCTGCGTCACCGTTGCGATTTTCCTGGCTACCCTCGAAATGTCTCTGACAGTTTCCTGTATCGTAGAATCACGATCATTCCGAATATCCAACTGGTGGAACAATTTCGAATAAAAAGAAACTAGGTTGAACCTCTTGCACTGATCATGCCGCGACAATAATTAAAACTAGCTCTTGAATTCGTGGAAAGAGTTGTGGCAAAATGTCTAATCTCTTAAAATAAATAGCTGGTTAATCGAGACATTTGTAAAAAAAAATCGAAGAGCTCAAGGTCCAATAAAATTCAGATAGGTTCTGTAGCTATACCACTGAACTATGGCACTGCCTAATGGCACCTCATTTAGGTTTTCCTATTTCAGCGAGAAATATATGGAAGAAATCGAGATGGATCGATCCGGAAAAATTTGGATCGCGATTCCAATTACGTACCGTTCTCGGCGACGAACAAAGAATACTAACAAAGAATTCGCGATTTACATTCCGGCGCGGTCCCGTTACTCGGACAAGTACGTATGTCGCATCACGTGTAACAAGAGGCTGCCTTATCAACCACCGGTACATGTCCAATCAATTTTCAACGTGACGGCACACGCCGCTTTTGTGGTAATATCTATTATTCGGTGTTCCGAGACCGGCTTGTGAGTCCCGCTCTCACGCATCACACGCATGATCTCCTCGTGACAATGGGCTCGTGAATACTACGGAATTCTCCGCGCCCCGACCCCTCCGCTTTTTAAATCAAAAAGCACGGATCGCCCGTAATTTCGGCCATCGCCGCGATACGTCCACTTTTTCGGCGATCCGATCCCGTCGCACGTTTCCTTCGAAATTCATCTCCTGAGGGCACAGAACAAATATTCCCGAACGATCCATCTGCATCTATTCCCCTTTCAATTTTGCACTTCGCTCTGTTTTCAGTCATTACAGTTTCGAAAGTGCACAAGCGTCACATTCCCGAGTTCTTTTTCGAACAATCATATTTTCATCGGAAACGAAACAGCAAAGTTTCTGATCGTTTTTAATCTTCTGTCATTTTGTGAGGTAAAGGGAAAGGCCTGTCCGTGTAAAAATTAATTCAAAATATTGTTTTCAGGATGTAATATCTTTGTTGAAGGGAAAATTGACACAAAATAACAAGTCGTATTACTGTGTTTCGAATATAAAAACATTCCAAACGAAAAGTACAATGTTTTCTTTACATTCTTGTCACCGACGGGTTGCCGCTATCATTCACAATTGTCGTAGAGGATTAAACAAAAATGACAATTGCGAACTGAAGGTCTCCCTTCACGAATAACAAGCTTGTCAGTTTGACTTTGAGAACGATAGCTCTAGATGTTTACAGTAACAGTAGATGTTCGGCATTTGATAGGGGTGGCACGCGACTCGGCGGCGATTTACGAACAAGCGTCGGCCGTTTGTCGGGATCGTATCGGTAAAATACAGTATCGGCGGAAGTTTAACGGCTGATCCAATTAACTGGATACTTCGGAATCGCGTAATCGTCGTACGGGACGGAATTAACCCTCAGGTAGGGCGAAACCACGTTCGAAAGTCGAGGATCTCGAAAAGTCGAGTACCACGGGGGTCCGTGGGTGTGGGGGTGGTTGGCCGTAGAATTTCCGCCTTCCTGCACCTACGACCGTTGGGCAGGGCTAATAGGATTCGCGAAATTAATTACCTGCATTTGCATAAGCCCCCGTAAACGTTTTTCTTTTCTTCCCTGCCTCCTCTGCCCGGAAACGAACGGAGAGGAGAGCCAGGCGAATAATTTTCACGGAGAAATTCGTGATTACGTTAACGATATCCTTCTCTCTCTCTCTCTCTTTCTCTTTCTCCTCCCCCCCCCCCCCTCCCTCCCTCTCTCTTTCCCCGTCTCTCGTTTCCCGCCGTTGGACCAAGCCGTCTTCGTCTCGCTTGGGCGAAGCTTCTCGTCCTTTTTTCTTTTATTCCGACTGCAACGAGCCACTGCGTTACGCCGTTGCGTTTACATCGTCAAGGACGACATTGTCCTCGCCGTCGTGCCGCGTTGTCGGCTATGGGCATAGCGCGGCTAACGAGATTTGTCGTCCAGGATAATTAGATTATCCGCACTCTGGACGAGCGGAGCGGGGGAATTCACGTAGACGCGGAGACGGGAAAACGAAGCATCCATACCGCAAGAACGTCCATCCTGTAACGAGGCTGCGCGTATGTTTCCGAATTTTCGGTGCTAAGGCTCCCGAACCTGCGTACCCCAGACCTCTCGCCTTTTTACAAAATTATATAAACAGAAAATTCACCCTCTCGTCGATACGGTAATTCAGCACCGAATGAGCCGTCGAATTTTTGTTCTCTTCGCTGGCAAAAACACTCGATCGATGCTCATCTTGATCAGCGCTAATTTTTATTGACCGTTCTGGGCTTCCAAAAAATCTAAAAAGATTCTGGAGTACGCATTGAAGTCGATGTATTAATATATAATTGTTGGGACGTGAAATGTTTAAAGGAGAAAATATGATTGCCGTCAAAAGCAACAACTTAAAAACTAAAAGTCTCCGCGAATTTTTCAAAGCTCGCTTTCGTGTACCTAAATTTTTCCGCAGTCGTGTAAGATTTATTCGGCGAGAGCGCCGCTAATGAACGGTTCGAGGCAAGGGAATTATTTCTGTTGGCGGTGTGATGGTCGACGGGACAGAGAGAAGCGGTCGATTTTTTTTCCCAGGACAGCGTTCAATTGTATTCCTGTCATTCTGCGGTATCGGTTACATCATTGTCATAAACGGTTCGACGCTTCTGCTGACCCAACCGGCAGCAGTTAATGTGCCTATCGTGAAAAATTCGTTAATTTCACAGTGACTGCGCCCGGCTGGTTGTTCCACGTTGTTGTATACAACCGGCCCCTATTGTCCGCGTGTGTGCTCTCTGTGTGTCCGCCTGTAGCGTGCGGATCTGTATTCTGTATCGAGCCAGGCAAACCAGGGCGACACCGGTCTCGCGGCAGCTTTTCGAGTTCCCACTGGGAGGGTTTCTACCCCCCTTCCTGCATCACGTATTATTGACGGCTTAAATTCATTAGATACTCTCGCGGAACCACCAGAGAGCACCGAAACTCCCCGCTGGGGAGAGCAACCGAGACGGACACACTCGTGCGAGATCTCTCGACATCGTGATTGTTGAATCGCGCCAACCAGAGGGGCAGATTCGATCCGGAAAAAAAAGAATATATACATGTATATATGGACGTGCTTTTTCGGAGTCATTTGAAAGCAATTTAAACCGTTCTGCTTCGGTTTTGGCGCGCGCGCGCGCGCTCTCTCTTTTCTTTACGAGCGATTGTTGCAACACAATCTACTGGTATGCGGAAATGGTCTCTGTGAATTTCCACCGGGAAAATTGCTGTGAAAGATTTCGATAGAATCAATTAGAGCGAGACAAAAGTAGCACTCTTTTGAACTGATCGCACAAAATAGTACAAATTCGAGAAGTTACAACTGTTGAGCCACTGCAGATACTGGTTTGCTAGAGAAAATTCGCACAATTGTTTAAGTAGTCGGCCATCTTAACAGAGTCTCTATTTTGCAATTTACTTGGAGATAGTATTTTAAGATTTCTTCTTCTTAACCAGTTTGTGACGAGGAAGCCTAGCTATTGCGTTCAAGAAAATAATTCACAGTGGAACGAAACGTTACCGTGCGCAAAGTTACAGGAAATTGCACAAGCCTCGGAAGTTTGTCTCAGATCATCCGCAAAATATCTCGCAAGCTTCGGATCGAGGGGAAAGTGGTATCGTCGAGGACGTTACACCCTCGGAGGCCTTCGCAGCGTCGAACCAAAGAAATAACTTACGCCCCGTCCTCGGTATCGGAAGAGAAATGCGTTCGCACCAGGCCAGCGATTGGAGGGTACAAAATGGATGATGGAGGTATAATTCGAAGAATGCCGACGGAATCTTAAATCACTACCTTTACGGTGAATTGAACGAAGCTTGTGTACAAAACTCTTCTTCCAAAAATTGTTTAAAATCGTGGAAAGCAAACGCTCGTAAAAATGATTGATCTTTACTCGTCTCGACGACAGGTCCGAGATGTTTAAATAATTTCTGTCAGCAATTACCGAGGGTTGTGATCGTGCTGAATAGTCGAATGAAAAAATTCCAGGTGTCCCGACAGGTTTAAATGGCTGTAAATGCTCGAGCGTAAAGCGCGTTCCCCATTATCACGCCATCATCTTTATCGTCTGGTCGGAGTGATTAACTTCCCTTTCATTAACGCAGCATTCGTGACCTTCGTCGTCGTATCCGACGGCGGTCTCTTCCTCGTCTGGTGAAGCGTTCTTGCGCATTCCTGTCGCATTTTAAACGGTCCCATCCCATCCAAGGTTATATCTCACCTTACCCTTTCTATGAAAGTCTGTCGAGGCTCGAGTTAATAATGTCCCCACAATTAATAATCGTGAAATTAATACCGAGGCACTGGAATAAAGATGGATGGAATATCGTCGACGGTCTCTCTCTTCTTCTCACCCCTTGTTCCAACCCCCCTCCCCTCTCTCTCTCTCACGCTCCCTCCTCCTCTAGGCGTCTTACCATCCCGTCCGCCACGGTGCTCGGCATTAAACCTTATCGTTAGCTTCCTCTTTTAGTTTGATCTCGTGTCTTTCACGCGATCTTCAGCCCGCATCTTTTAGCAGAGACGCTTTGATTCGTGCTCCCTGTAATTCAATCGGATCTCCAGCCGGCGTTCCCGGCCGGTGGAAATTTTGTTTACGGCAGGCTGATTCAATGACGCTCAAAGTGGATTTCTCGTCCGTGAAATGTTCTCACTTCTCTTTTCTTTTTCTATTTCTTTCTCTTTCTTTTTTTTTATATATTTTTTTTATGGAAACCTCGAGAGCTCGCGCAAGAGTACATTCATTCTTGCTCGTTGCCCGACTGACACTGTGGACTCTCACGGAAATCATTCGGGGGATGATTAGAAAATTGACGCCAGTCGAGGAGTGCCGGAACTCGATCGAATCAATGATTCCTTTCGAGGAATCCTGCGCTGGGAAATTACTTATCTGAGAGAACTGGATGGAATCCTGGGATTGAAAATGTCAACCTCTTCTAATACCTTGCCGAAGGTTCTGATAGTTTATTTTTTATTGGAACGAGAAGTCTGGCCTTTTTAAGCTAATTCGAACGGTAGGAAGTTAGGTTGATGAGTTGTTGCTTTCCTAAAATGATTAGGAATCTTGACACTTTATATTCCCTACAAACACTTTGGTCCTTTAGGAAGATCTCTCGCATTTCTAGAATCCATTGAGTAGGCCCCTTTAGGTTTGAATCTAGAGGAGTCTGGCCCTTTACATTCATAAAGGCCCCTTAATAGTTAACATCCCTACAGTCCTTGGAATATTATGGTATTTACAGTCCCTAAGAACCTTGGGAATACAAAGTTCTATGCATTCCCCTAACCCTGGAAGGAATAGCCACCTTCTTCATCCTCAATTGACCTTGGAACACAACGCCTTGAATGTCCGTCCAGATCAAGTACAGTGGCGATTTAATTAGGAATTTTAGCTGCTGTGAAAAATCCGTGGTCACCCATCTTATTCAGTACCGTGACGACACTCGCTTAGCCTGAATTACCAGATAAGCAGACTATCCAAACTACCTACAAACTGCCGTCAGCTATAGTAGGATCATTTTTACGGCTAAGTACCATTCTAAAATTTTTAAATCGTGTCTGTTTTATACAGTGAGTGATTTAAAACATGATTCTTTACGTTCTTCTTTCAGGATGTTTACAAATTCACGATGAACGCGAAATACTTAATTTCGGGATCGATATTCTTCACAGAATCAATAAAGACGTTAAAAACCGCATATCGGCCTGGTGATTATTATTCGTAATAGCGGTAAATTAGCAGGAATTCGCACGATATAAATAACAATCTTTTTTTCTCGGTCGGGGAACCGGGGGGAACGCCGGGCAAATTCATGCGGTGCGAACAAAAGGAAACCGCTCGCTACGAATTCCCGGGAGGGGTTGCCGCTCTCTCTCTCTTTTTCTCTCTCTCTCTCTCTCTCTCTCTGCCTCTCTCCAGCTCCGTGGCGAATCCGAAGCTCGGTTTATCGCGTATAACGAACGTCACTGCATTAAGTCCTGTTGCGGCCGGTAAGCGATGGCGCCGTCGGCTATTGCGTAATCTGCAATTTTATGCACGGCTGTCCTATACGATGGAGCAGGAAAGAAAGTAGAGATTCCGTGGTTTCTGTAATTGCTCGCGCGAAAATAGCACGATAATAACCAGCCACCGGAGTCGGATATAAGGGAAAGACGGCGCAGTAACCGGGCAAACGGTCTATTTAACCACTTACTTAATGCAACCTCGCGAATCTCCGCGATAAAATTAATATGCTCCCCTTCTGCCATCGAAATTCCATCTCCGCTCAAAAATTACTCTATCCGTAATCCGTCAAATATCACGAACGATTTCTTCATCCAGGAATTATTCGTAAACCGGGAACAATTTTCCTCCCCTCAAATATTTATTTTGATTTTCTGATGCGGACTGACTGTAACACTTTACCTCTGGAACGAACTATAAAAGTCACATTTCGTATTTCATTATAACAAATGCTGTGTACGATTTTTCCAGTGTTGTTTTTCATATGAACGAGTAGACTACGGATTTTAAGGATTTATGATAAAAGTAGGTCGGTATAATTTGAAACAGTGGAAAGATTAAAAGAACCCGAGAGTATTAACATATCCTTTACAGCTTAATAAAAGTACAAAAGAGAGAGAGAAATAAAATCGGTTTCTGTGTCTTATAGTAGAAATTGTTAGATGATAGAAACAATTGTTATTATTTCGTACAAAAATACTCGGTTTAATAATAAAAATTGTAACCAACCAACTTGATCTGCTGCATTTTTATCGCTACAGCATTTATCATCGGCAGGATTTTCTAACAAGGTGGATCCTGTTTCACACGATCCTTTCGAACATATAACCGCAAAATTCAAAACTGCATAACTCAACCGTGCATGCGAACGAATGGACAAGCGGGTTCCCCCCCCCCCTTTTGTTTCGCTCAAAGCCTAACGAAGTTGAATAAAGGAAAGTTTGGTTTGGATCGAAACACGGTATCGGTTCTTTAACAGTGCTCCGCGCATGGGTTAATTTCGATGGTTAATTGCGGCAGAGGTTAAATCATTACGCGGCTCGTATGGACATAAGGCGGAGGAACGAGACGAACGGAGCGGAAAGGAGAGAAGGGGAAGGTTGGTCACAATATGAAGGAGGAATAGGTAAGGGAGGATAAGGGCCATGGAGGTACTCTCGATGAGGGATCCCGCCGTGGGGTACAAAGAGAAAGAGAAAGACGGGGGCGTGGGAGGGGGCTGAAGGAGGGGGACAGAAGGAGGGGAAAGAGGCGGAAGGAGGGGGCACGGTGGCATTGAATGCTGCACCGGCCTTCCACTACCGGCCCCGCAGTCGAGCAGTTCCCTTTAGTTTATTTTTCCACGCGTAATGAACTCCTCTCCCGACCATTCGTCGTTGCATCGATAGGGCCGACCACCCTGTTACTCGCCACAGACTAAACCCTGTTTCGGAATTCTATGCTATTTCACGTCCGGCCGTTTCCCTCCATTTCCCGGCGTCCTCCCTTTTGATGCCGCACCGGCGCGGAACGTACCAGACCAGCTTCGCGAGTATATACGTACACATCTACACGTATATATTTTTTCCTCTAAGTTTCGCCCATACCCGTCGAAACTTCGCTGACTGCGAGAACGTGCGGGATTAACGGCAGTTCCCGAAAATGGCGAGCGATCCGAACACAGTTTGCCGGACGAAAGATCTTGGTGACTTTTTATCCGCCGCGTTTATTATCATGCTGGTGCACCGTCCATTTTTTTTTTCTCACATAATGGACAGCGTATGAAATATGCGAGATTCGCCAAGAGTTTCATGCGAACTCGTTTATGCGTTGGAGCAGTCGAGGAGAACCGGAGTCTGTTTTATTCTATGCGTTTATGACAAAATTAATGGAATTTAAGGACATCTATATATTTTTTTTCAGTCGAGTAAAACCATCAGAGAGGAAGAAAGAATGTTCTACTTGGTCTCCAATTCTTGCAATCGATACAGACAATTTTTATATTACATAAAGAGCCGCAATGAATTCGATATAAGTTCAAAAATTATTTCACGTGAGAAACGCTACGAAAATTATCCTAAAGGATTCGATTGGTCCGAGCATAGTCGTCGAAAGAACGGTTCGAATCGGATCTTGAGGGTTTTCTGGTGTAATAACTGGAACAATAAACGCGGTCGCATTTTTCGAGCAGTATCGAATGCGTGATCGGGGCGGCATCACGATAGGAGGACGGATCGCAAAGTTTACGGGTCGGTCAGCAGCGATAACCGATTTCCATCCTCTGGGGACTTACGTCCGGTGGAGGTAGCGCGATGTTAAATTGACACGTCGATCGATAACGCCAATACGAAACGTGTTTATCATGTTTTACAGCGACCCGGTTGCGCGCTTCTGCGTCCACGGTATCTGGCAACCTGTAATGTCGTGTTAATTGCGCCCGATCAATCGTTGATAACGTCCGACGTCAATAATCGATGACATTAGAGGACGGAGGACCGGTCCCGACACTTCGGCCGCATTTTCGAGCAACAAAAACTTCCGGGTCCCTTGGGGCGTCAATATTTATTGCCCGAGATACGCTCGAAAAACCGAGAAACGGCCTTTTCAATATTTATGTAAGCGAAACATCGCGTTGCACGCGACGGTAATTCAACGATTGCGAATCTTCAATTGGAATTTGTTCATACTAATTTACCCTCGTCGCACGTCCCTTGAAAACAGTTACACCGTTCACCCTTGCATACATTCATATTAGTCTCCACTTTAGACATTTTTTTTTCGCCGAACACGTGGTACAATTTTAAACGCGTGGGTAGCAGTACGTGTACGTAAATTTCTCGTAGAAATTAAATCGAACCTTAACCATTCCCGTCATACTTGGTTAAAGCGTTGGCAACAAGAACACAGTTGAAACGACGGCAGTGATCTCTTTTGCGGTCAGTTAAGTCATCGAGGACTATTTCCATTGACCAGTTTCCCTATAGAGGGTACGAAAACATTGGAAGTTCGGGTCGGGCACACACCCCCGTGGATTTCTATACGCGATAAAGTTTCGCGGAGGAGGTCAGGGACGTGAGAGCAACTTTCGCGAGTAGAATTTACTAGTGGCCGTGAGAATGACTTCCGAGAATTCCGCTACGTGTGGACCTTAGAGCGTTACTTTCGATAGTTACCCCCGAAAGTAGAATTTACTACGCCGGGCCAACTTCGGGGCCAATTTTCCGGCAGCTGCCGCGTCCCCCTACGCCTGAATGTATAACTCGGCGGGGTCTGGGATCAAATTGGACACGTAGACGCCCGAGACCAAGGCAAGAAGCTGTGGTAATCTGCTAATTCTGTCCGCCGCAAGCACGCAATTTTTGGGAACCGGAGAAAGTGAGAAAGCACACGGTTTCTTGGTTTCGTAGATCTCGTCCTGCGGGCGCAACCGTTCTCTGGAAAACTTTTCTGCGAGAAGCCCTGAAATTCGTTACAATTGTAAAATCTAGTCTGTTATAAAATTTATATAGACCTGGATCTGTGTTGGAATCAATTTTGCCACTTTTGTGAATTTTTTCAATTTTATTATTCTGTAGAATAATTTCCTGTAACTTTATTTTAAGTAGAGAGGGTTAAGGGGCACCCTGGACAACCCTCTATTCTTTCTATTTCTTTTACAACTATACTAATCGGGATTTCTCCGTAATTCTCCACAAGAAAAATAAATTTTACGTTCATTTCAAATGAAATGTCTGACACGATATTTTAAGGAGAAATTAAAAAGATTGCGAAACAATGTGAACGAGATAAAACGCAGTGCAAATACGTGATCGTTAAGTCGTACACTGTTTCACGGCATGGTGGTGGTTTGGACATGAATAGGCTCTTTCCTGAAACCGAGTTCTCCAGATTCGAGTTGCATGGACAATGTATAGGGGCCAGCACAGAAGGTGGTAAGGGGGAAGGATAAAAGGGAGAGGAGACAGAAAATAATGATGCGTTTCATTGGGTCCATTGTGACCAGAATTCAAGTTCACAGATACGATTGATGTGTATCTATTGCCGCTACTGTCGAGTGACGCCATTCAATCGACTTCAATCTCTGAATGGTGTCGGCTCGCGAGAGACTGGACGAAAGGAGCCGGTCCCCTTCGGCTTCCAGCGGACATTAGACGCATTGTATCTATCGATTCGAGTTAGGACCCGTGTGCTGGAAGTCTTTACGCCGCCATCTTCGACGATTCCCACCATTTTATCGAGTACACCCTTCCTGTCTCCTCTAATCTCGCGATTTCGCGACGGAACTCCATATTTCCACAATTTTCCTACCGCAATCTCTACAGCAGAATGAGATTGGACAAATTGTGCATTCGAATGCTTGAATTTGTTTAAAACATTGGAGAAACACTGCATTTTATCGTATGACATTTTTTAATAATTTTATCCGAGATCGGGAACGCTTCAAGTCATATCAGTACCTTAACATTTATTTTTTAACTGTTACACTGGGGTCTCTAGTGACCCGAACAAAATTCTTTTTAAACAGACTTCGTTTAGTCTTAAAGGTGTCTGACAAAATTTATACTGAATTTTAGGAAGGCCCTAAATATTTCTAGTCCTGTTTGTAGGAGGTTTATACAAGTACAATATAATCTGATGAAATACGCTTTTCCGTCAGCCATGTGTTGCAGTTTTGGCATTTTTCTTTTCTGCGCCAATGTTTGTTGCTCGGTGAAACGTCCCACGGCTCAGTTTATTTTATTGCAGCGATAAAACTGTCGAAGAAATTGCTTTCTCATTACCCACAGAAGTTTTTCTCGTTTGCTACCGTATAATTCGGCGGTTATGAAATGTTCGGGTTAAACCAACAATCGGGCACGTCGATCGCGGCGTGCTCGATAATTTGCTATGTGCGCATACGTCTTTACATAATCGCTGATTAATATGGGGGCCCGGTTCACCGAGTACATATCGACTTTATTGTACCGTTGTCATCGTATAAAGCCCCGGCAAAACGTAACTTTTGGTTACGTCAGGCGATGTTGAGCCTCACTTTCGCAAGAGATTGCACACGCAACGATCTGCAATCTCGGATATAATTGAGCAGCGTACGACGACCACGGAGAAAGGTGGCATGCGAAAGCAGCTGACTCGAGAGTGCACGTCGCGGTGTCAACTTGTGCCCCGAAACTCCCGTGGACCGACATGCGAAAAATAATAACATCGGTCCTCTCTGTTCCAGAGATTGATTATTCACGGCGATGACTGCAATCAACGACACGTCCGGATTGTAGGTTGCCGTTCGACCGAACTGTTACGTTTTACATAATGGCCTGTCATCATATAATCAGACGAACTTACTCGGGGAATTATTTCGAACAGCATTCTATGGAAATGCGACGATTTTAGACGGCGCGAAAGGAACTCATCCGGCCGTGTAGGAGGAACGCTGCTTATTGTGCCAAGCGTCTCCACCTTTCTCCTGTAGTCATTACGGGAAGAAAGAATATCTACGAAGACCGGCTTGATAGTGAATTCCCAGCCTTAATAACGCAATCGCGCAGACTGAGATCATTTCGGTGACCTCTCCGCAAGAATTCAGGACTCCGAAAATTAAAAACAGCGCAATCAATAAATTCTGCGGATGGGAACGATCTGTGATGTAGAGCTAAAGACTATTCCATAAAATGTTATTAATACTCTATCTTCGAAATATTACCTAAAAGAAAATCAATTGAAAAAATACCAAAATCAATTAAAGCTGTGCACATTCGTAAAATAAATAAAAAAATTTGGCGAGCATTGCCACTGCGAATTTAGATAGTGTATTTTATTTTTTCTAGCCACGAAAATATGAAATTGACAGAGTTTTTGTTTTTATACTTTAGGGAACACGATGGAAAGCAGAAAATACATTTTTAGGGGGATGGTTTGGTAAATTTGATTTGTGGACGGGGCACGTTTATTTGCGAGTACGTTCAGAGTTTGGAGTTGTTCTTGTTAGCAGTGGGTCTCAAAGAAAATAATAGCGACAGTTCCGGCAAACTTTCTTGATTTACAGTTGACAAAGCTAAATCGACACCCGCCACCACCCCTTGTGAATTGGTCACGTACGTTTCGACTGATCGCGCTCCGGTGCTTTCATCAAGTAAACGTGACCGGCGATTATCGATTAGACGCATCTTCGATCTTGCATAGTAATGCGATCGTACATCGTGAAATCACGTAATACCTGTCGCGAATGCGCTAACGGATTTGCATGTGTCAATCCACCGTTACCAAATTTCTACGGTGAACGTGTTTACCCTGATACCTCCATTATTGCATTCTAACCAGAACCATTGAATTTTTCGGATGGAGCAACGAATTTGTACGTTGAACCCTCAACCAATAGAAAGGCAATTGCGATACTACATGACCGGCGCACTGCTGCCTTCAAGAAATTACTTCGGATGATTTTTTGGAAATATTAAGTCTTCGTTGATTTAAAACCGGTGTGCATTTCCTTAAATATTTTAAAGCGGAGAAGTCGCACAATTTTAATTTTATTTAGCCAATGGGTTCTGGAGGCTCTTAATATTTTCATGATTGACAATTTTTCTCAGAAGGAACTTTATAAATATTCCTCTATTAAAATATGCAACCAAGTGCATCTACCCCTCGTTGCCAGATTGACAACTCGTGCACTTTTAATTTCTCAAAATTTCCGACAACAGGGAGATCGAAATGTTGACAAATTATTTTCTATATACCAAATGATCGATGGATGGAGGGAGTATAAATTCAGCCCCTATGCAATTAACGCATGAAAATTTCAATTTTGTTAAAGGTGTGTGACTTATTAAAATTCCGCCGGTCTGGTATACTTACGAGGGCGTTTTGCAAAGTGGAAGAAAAATTTGCTGTCAGCATCGCTTTCGGGCGAAAGGAACCATCGAATCGCAGAGGAGGGAACGGATTCTGGGCGACCGTGTCGGCGTAGTTCATTTATTTACCGGGCTGTGTATAGATCAGGAAAAACCGGTCTCGTTTATTTTGCCCGATCATTGGCCACACGGTAGAAAAAGGTTGGCGCGCGCGCGCGAGCGGGTGCGCTAGCGATCTCGTGGCGCTTCTCTCCTCCCTTTGTGAATACTTTTCTCCCCGGGTTTTTCTCGATCGTTCCCCGTGAATCGTTATTGTCGGTTACACCTGTAAATCAGACCCCCGAGGCGGTTACCACCCACGGGATTCGTGGGCAGAACACGAGCGGTCAGATCTACAGATTATACGGACGACTGGTATCTTGTTGCTTTCCTTCCCCCTCCTCGTGTTTCAACTATGCCATGGTTCCCCCCCTGCCCCCCCTCCGCCCGCATGACCCCCCGCGCTTTATGTACACGTACACGTACACGCACAGGACGATCGCACACCCATGCACGTACACGTACTTAAGTAACGTACGCACATACACAATCGCTGCTTACCAGAACAGCCGGTAGCATCGGCTATCCTGGCCAATCTGAAACAACCTCCTGCCTTGGCTCCAATAAGCCAGCAAATAGGTAATTTAAGATCGGTTTCTGGTTGATACGATTAATTTTCCAGTTGCGAGTACGAGCTGGATTGCATATTAACGCTCGAACAATCCATCCTATTACAGCTTCCGCGAGAATCTGATCCTCGGTTCGATTCTCTCCTGCTGACGCCACGATAAACCAAGCTCAAATCTTTCTACTTTCGATCCGCCAAGACACTTGATCTTTCACGCCAGAACCTCTAGACTGACGTGTAACAATATCTTCCGTTGGCTAAACAAATTTTTGTCCACTCGATTTCACTGCTATAATTTTCTACGAAGAGAAAAATGATCCAGACTGCAATCTTGCCCTGTACAAATTTTTCTGAAAGAGCCGCTGTACAGATTTTGTACAGAATGAATAACTAGAGTGCAAACAAGTCCCACAAAATTTTGTTCAAAGAACAACTGCACAAAAAGAGAAAGAGAGAAGTCCACGTTGCATTGTCATTTTCTGGAACGTTTCAGAAATCTGTTCAACAGCGTGCAATATTCAGTAAACTTAAAAACGAGAACGACTTCAAAAACAGTGTATTAAAATATGATTGTATTACCAAACAGTACCTTTCACATAGGACTCGTATTTTAAAAAATGTGCTTGTACGTCTTTGCCGTTGAAAGTGTTTGGACCGAGTTGCACCGTTTTCGGAGTGTAGTAAATCAGATTTTTGATTTACCAGAAGCACACACGAAGTTCCGAAAATGTGGAATCGGTTTATCGGCGGCAAATCTGATTGGCGGAAGGTTTTCATTAAACGAGAAACGCGACGCGGCGCTCGGTGCGCATTGTATGCAGCCGCGGCAGCCACCGAAGGCCACGAGTTATCGCGCCTGAACTGCATTTAGAGCGTTTCCTGCAATGGATGGGTCGGCGGGGCGCACGCGAAGGGAGAAAAGTAGCAAGGGGGAGAGAGGTCTTTGAGGTCGATGCATTATTTATCACGATGTATGACAAGCATTTTCATGTTAATAGCGGCCGGGGCCTCCGAGTCATTACGAAGATTTGCCTGGCGGGAAAAGTGGGAAAATTCGAAGGGTGGAAATCCGATTGAACCTATTGCTCGCGTGTGTTCGATTCCGGGCAACTTCGAAAAGTATCTCGTTAGGAAACATTGTATGCATCCGGTTCGTTTGCGGAGACTGTCGAGGCTTTTCAGTGAACCCGACTGCTTAAAATATATTCTAGGCCGCTTGTTGCATCCTCGAAACAATTTTCAGACGACGGTGATTGCCACGAAAAGATGCCATACCGTCCATTTAATAATTATAGTGCTACGAAAAATATTCCTTGAGTCCCACTGGCCTCTCGAGCAAAATTCGATGTAAACTAAGAAAATTTATTTACAGGAGTATGTGTAGAAAGTAAGTAACGTTGAAGCCCCATTGGCGAAAGTAACTTTTCGCAGTTGCGTAATGACGAAAATCGTTAGCAGAAGACTTCCGCGTGGCAGAACGGTATCCGGCTCCTCCCGGAAATGGAAAATCGAATAACTCGGCGAATCAGCGTCATAAAGGGCTTCCTTTTAATTTTCCATATTAGCCGCGAGCTTTTTCCCCGTAGCCCTTGGTATATTTTCTCTCTCCCTCTCTCTCTCTCTCCTATCTGGACACATAGGGCTCACACGAGCCGACGCCGCATGCGTACATGTAGTTTTCATTTGCGTAAAAGGTATCTCTGAATCGCGGAAGGCCAAAGCGAGAAACATCAACACCGATGAAAGCTCAATTCGAAAACAGCGGGACGCACTTGTTCTTTTGAAATCCGAGGATTTCCATTCCCATGGGAGGGCACGGTGCCGGCGAGAGAGAAAGAGAGCGGAGATCCATCGGCGAACCCCCGGTTGACTCTGCATAAGTCTGCATAATCTCTTGATTACGCGCGAACAAATTTTCAATGACTTTATCGGCGCTATAATCACGCATTGGCTAATTGATTAACGCGCGACCAGCATATCGGACAGTCTCGTCATTCGGAGGACGTTGCTATTGATTCCATGGTCTACGTGTCCATTAATTACCGCATAATTATACCTGCCAAACAAGGTTTTCGAAACACCTCTACTTTGAATTCTACTGTACGTTTAGCAAAAATTATACGGTTCTTGCGACCTTCAATTTAACGTGCACACTTTCTGTGTAATTCGCCGGATTATTTTTATTACAGCAAATAGCAATTTCAACTTTGTACCAAACACTAGTCTTTGGAATACTAGGCTTTATGTATTCACAATTTAAATAAAATTTGACGAGCATGGCTTCGACCAAACGGACCCCTAAAATGGTCCCTTAACGTTCAATATATTTCACCGGTCTATAATTCACTCGCAGATTTATTTTTTCCAAGCAGCGTCTGATTTTCTATTAAACACAGTTCGTCGGAAGACTAGTTCCTACCCTCAATTTGAATAAATTTGACAAGCAAAGGTTCTGACAAAAGAGGCTCCTAAAGTGGCTACTTAACGCACCCTATATTTTAGCGTTCTACCATTCACGCTGCCCGACCCGTAGACTTCATTCTATTTTCTGAAACAATAATTGTGATTTTCTATTGAACACCGTGCAACATTCTTTCCGATTCGCGGTTTAAACAAAATTTGCGGTGGGTCAAAGGGGCTCCCAAAGCGGCCACTTAGCGAGCCCTACATTTCAGCGGTCTACGAGGATTATTACGTTTCGAATGATCGATATTCAGGGAAGCTACGAAAGACAGTCGGCGCTTTGGAAGTCGATCCCGTGAGACGATCGCGTGCCATTTTCAAAAGGACCAGACCGGGGCCAAAGAGTTCGTCGAACCAACAACGCGTTGTATCAATGGCAACCGGTTCTCTCCCCGAGCTCCCCGTTGCCTAAGTGGCAACACGATTCCGCATCGCTTTGCCGGCGTCCCATATGTCAGTATACACCAGGAAGTACAGACGTTTGAGCAAACACCGACTGCCGAAAATTTCGGTCCACTATTTTTTCCAACAAACCGTTCAATGGACACTTCTGACGGATGACGCCGACGGACGCGTCCTCCGCTTCCGGTAATTTATCGAACCTGCAGACTGCAACAACCGATACGAACGATGCACTCGTGACATCCTTCGCGCGGTATGCTTGACAACTTTATAGCCGACCATTAGACTCCCCGTACAGTCCTTCGCAAATTATTACTTCCTTGAAACATTCGGTCACCCTTTTTGGATATTCCATAATTCTCCTTTCGAACCCCTCCTCTTGAAATTCACAAAGTCTGACTCAAGAATTTTCATTGCAAAAATTGAAGTGCTAGAAAAATTCGGTACGAGACCTGGTAGCTAAGAATTAGGAAGATAGGATTAGAATGAAATGAATGTAGTAATTTGGGTGTATCCAAATGAATCATAATTTGGAACCACTTCGCAGCTGCGAAGGGCGATGATAAAATGAGAATTTGGAATTTCGATATGAAATAGAGACGGATTGGTGCACGCTACATACGCGCGAGTTCCTAGGAATCGATAATCGCGAGGAGCCCACGTAGAAGGTGTTCGCACGTTCCTCGAGGAAAATTATTCGGCCTGCGGCGCCGTTCGTCTTCGTCGGTGTGAACGAGACACCGGGCGCAAACTGCGCCACACGCTGCCGCCATTTTTCAACGGATAAACAGGTACAAATTTTGCGTGGACGAACGGCACGCCGGCTGACCGGTTTAAACATTCATAAGGTAGTTCGCGTGAGCGCGGGGATACGAAACAATGGGGCGTCGTATGAATTTTAGAAGAGTGGCGAATTTGAGACACGCTGCTGGAACATTTCATCCGGTAGGAAAGCGCAATCCGGTAACCGAGCTTTATCTCTCGGCCTCGGTAAATTTAAAGGATTATCCGCCGGAATAAAAGTCAGGCAAGCGAAGATGCACGCCGTTGACGCAGCAACACGAAAGAGAACCTTCGGGGATCGTGCCCGTCCGCAAGACAACGCTTTAATGCTGTCGTAAAACCCGCAATCAACACCCTTTATCTACCGACGCTGCGTCATCTGCAAAAATTCAATCCGAGTCGCACGTGTTGCTTTAGAAATTCGAGGATCGAAAATACTTTTATTTGATCAATTAAAAAAAATCCTATCGATTCTATAAAAATTGTATAAAAATCTGGATGAATTAGTTTTTTGCTAGATCAGATTCTTGGAACAGTGACCCACCTGAATTTCAATAAGATGCAAGTTTCCTTGCAGTTTGCGAACTTGCACACGCAATCGATGCACAAAGATCCCCGATCCAGTAACTACGGTCTCAGAATTTCTATCTTACAAAATACTTTGCTCCGATCGTCCAGAATTGTTTTCAAGTATTAACCAAAGCGTCCAGGATTGAAGCCACAGTTTTGAAAGATCGTCGCAGCACGATTCCGTTTTCCGGAGGTTTCCAAAAGGATTGGTAACCACTCGCACTTCGAGAAAGGCGCCGAAAAAAGGGTAAGATCGCGGGTCCACGGCTGCCATTTTGTCGGCAGTCAGTATATTCGCAACGTACATTTTCCGCGGGTCCACGTACTCTGATGGCTGTGTGCGTGAGCGATAACGCCAGTAAAAATAACACGATAACCTCGCAGATGTCACCTGCCAGGACACTCGCGCACGGCCGACAACTGCATCTGGGCAATGAAAAATAAAAAAATAAAAAATCCGGTGCGCCCTGCACTTCTGAAAAAATCCGGACGGCGTTCTCTATCTTGCTTCCTCGGATCCGGTTAACCTATCTCTCCCTCTCCCTCTCTCTTTCTCTCTCTCTCCCTCGAGGCTTCGTTGCGATTTTTAATTAGCGATTATCGAAGGCCCAGGTGTCGGTGACGTAGCGCTGGACTTCGAACGGATTTCGATCGGCGCTCGCTCGTTCGCTCGCGTCACATATATCGCGGACCTTCGACCGCACGCATGAGTTATAACTTTAATTATATAATAAATCTTTCAATTTCGAGCGGTAAAGCGCGGGCATGCGCGCCGAACACGCTGCGACAACGCACTCGCGCAACAATGTTCCCCAGCCAGTGTGTACGTGGAAACGTAATTTCCACATTATTCGCCGCGACCTGTTCCGGAATTCCCCCCGTAAATATTCCAGCAACCATGATTGAGCCTCTTACGGAACCGGCTATTGAAAATTATTGCAAATCGGTCGGCGTCTATCTTCAGGCGACGGACGCTTCTAAAAATGCCTCGAATAAAATCATCTTAAACCCCGCGCAAAAATGCTAACAGCATATGATCGAACAGATGCCGTTAAGTGGCCGTGAAGCATAATTGGCAAAAAATGGAGCGAGCCAATTAAATAAAATATGCTGAACGTAAAATAAAATCAGATACGGTGTGCCGCGGCAACGCGAAGGAAACTGGTCCCGGCAGAAGAAATCAGAGTCCTCGGCAGCTTTCTCTTTAATCGTTCCAAATTGAAACGTACATCTTGGCTCACGAATTTACCATAATGGAAGACAGGTATCGGAGGCGGGGGTCAAGAAGGGGCACGGAGTCTCGAAGAGGAGACTTTGCCGCGATTTCCCAAGCGGTGTAGCGCACCTGCTGCGCCGCTGCACGGCCGCCGCTCCATTTCTCGCGTATTGCGATGCAGATCGTCCTCCGAGATTCCGTCGGGACTGTGGACACGCTACCAGTGTTTTCTACCTGCTCAGGGGGATCCGTTGGAACACCTGATTGCTCGCACATGCGCTCCAGTGTACGTCCAACCGGTCCTCCGGCTCGTGACTCTCCGGGATCGAGACCGGTACCGATATTTCCACCGGCGCTCCGCGACCAGGTGGTCCGCAGATGCAAGCAATTCCTACGGGGACGGTGTTAAACGGCGCGAGCTATCATTGCGAAAGATGATAGAGAACGCGGCCCCGCTGGCAGGCACGTATCTCGCGACGGATCTCGCCAGAAACGAGAATTATACGCCGCAATTAATTCTTAATGCACCGACGTCGCTTTTGTAATAAAGATTCAACTCGCCTGATGCAGTTTTAACGTGCCCGGCTCCTGGTAATTCGTGACGGTGTTCCACGTAACATTTCATCGAGAGTCCCTTCACGTGTAGTTATGGTTACTTGAACTTAATAGGGGGCTGTAGAATTTCTACTGAATAGAATTTATACCAACTAAAAATTCTCGGTATTACTTGCTTGACACAAAGGCTACATTCGGTTCTTTTCTTAATAAATTTATTTCGTTGGAAATAACAGTATTTTGAAGTGGCTTAAATTTCGTAAATGTGTATTAAACCGCCCTATACTGTGCCCAGAATCGTTCGTGACCCGTCGCGGTATGAGGCAAAGTCAAGCCACATAGGTACCCTCATCCGAAATACGACGAAAGCCGGTCCCGAGCCATCGTCTTATATCGAAATAAAACCGCAGTAGTGAAATATCGGTGCGAGTCAGACACGAGTCCGGCATAGGCCTAGAACTGACAGGAGTTCGAAGGTTAATAATCTTGTGAATATTAACAAATTTCTTGTTTGAGACACTCGAATATTTGGAAAATAGTGCAGTGATTTCTCTCTATATGTCGCCAAGGCCTGGATGACAAACGTCGCGGAGTTATCCCCACTACCGCGGGGCATACCCCGTGAAGGGCCAAGAAGCTCGAGAGTCCTCGAGGAGTGTAAACGTAACACGACGCTGGCAAGACCCGTGTTGTTGACATATATCGAGAAGCAACAGACATCGTGGTGTCAATTTGGAAAGACATGTCTAGAACAACTATTTATTAAAGATTAAACAATTAGAAGAAGAATTAAGATTGTGGAACTTGCCACATAGTTGGTTCGTGTCAGTTAGAACCATTGGTGGTTTCATTACAAAACAGTAATTTACAGCTGGTTTCCCGTTTAATAGATTCGATCATAGAGAAATCTGGGGATCCATAACCTCGCCAAAAGAACGTAAAAAATAATTGGCCCTTGTCACTAGCATGAATCGGAGCTCAGCGTATCTGGGTCGTGGTAACAACTACTCTTGCTCGGGATGATCAAAGTTACCAGCTTTGACTCCTCAATCGAAAACGCGAAAGGTAATGGGCATACTTCGGGCAATTCGTGCAGAAAGAACGGTTGGCGGGGGGAGGAAGACGGATCAAACGGTTGAAAATCACCGATCGCGTTTCAGATTTTCGTTAATTGCGGCGAGTTATCCGATGCCTCCAGGCATTGGCTCGTTTTGAGGATCGTTTGCTTTCCAAGAGACACGGATGACAGTTTCAGACAATCGCTTTTCGTAATTTCTACGAAGTTGGGCAAACAATTCGAACATTAATCGATATCACGAATTCTGTCTACGCAGATCACTACACCGCGAATCTTCATGGGAAAAATGACATTTCATTCTCTCCTTAATAATTTTATAAAAAGAAAAATGTTGGATTGGCATACTTAAATCATCTTGACCTTTCTACCGTTTTAAATTGTACCTGTTAATTTGTTTTTATTATTTCGTGGACATATTCGATTTGACGAACGACCATGCAGCATAGATTAAATTGCAGACTTCGAATGGAGCATCCGGTGAAAGGACAAGTGTATTATCGACTGTGTTTTTTAACTCAGTGCATCGATAGTTATGATTGTTTAGGCAGGTCCTTGGACGATTTGATTAACGGAATGAGTTGAAACGGTCCTACGTAGCGCGTAGTCATTAAAATTCACTGGATTGTTCGGCGACTCTCTAACGCGGAACAAACGGAGCCGGCTAAACCCGATATCATCGAAGCTGGTATTAACAATCGACCGCGATCAGCATCGAAATTTACATAGAATTTATCGGGGGAAGAGGGAGGGAGAAAGAGAGGGAGACAGAGAGAGAGAGAGAGAGAGCGTGTACGAAAAGAAAATCGCGACTATCCGTGTATAGAAGGAAACGAGGTAGTAACGAATAATCTCGATGCACACGGTCTCATACATATTTATTCACGACTTGTGTACACGATGAAAGCACCGGGGCCGATCCATATGCATGTGACGACCGAACCGCACATTCGAGGTGCAGGATAGCCTTGTATAGGGTCTCGTTCACGGTCAAAAAGCGCAATCACTTTCTTCTTCATCGATTAATCTTGTATAATACCGAAAAACACGGTCTCGTTGACACGCGGGCCCGAAGCATTGCGCGGCGACTTGTCTCGGATAATTAATTAGCGGCTGAATTACGACGCGGTTTATTATCACCGGCGTGACATCGCTCAAGCCATGGATCGGCACTCGTCGTCCATTATGCACGAACAATACAAGATTACGCGTGTCCATTATATTATCGTGAGCGCAATAGGATTATTCTTTGTGTAACTTTTAAGTGCTTCGCTAAATGAAACACCGTAAATTTGCTGACATTCCGCGTTAATTACTGCGGAAACGAGTATACGAATGCTTTGCCGCGTGGTAATACGCGGATTTTGCGTTAATTAATTAATTCTAGAACACGTTCGACGAACGAGTCCGGAACGGAGAGGAACGCCTTAAAAATCAATGTTTCACGGTCCAACCGAACCGGTCGATGGCAGATCTGTTTCGGGAAAAAAATTAACGAAGCCAATTATCGCGTCACGCGAACGCGATACCGAGATATTAACACCATGAAAAGACGCTTTGTCTTGTCTCGCGGCATCTTTCACGGTAGATTCACGCTCGAACCTCCGCGCGCGTGTTGCGCCGAGGCTATTGACAGGCTCTTTAATTGAAAATTAATCAGATAGATACTCGGCCGATGACTGTTCTGAACGACGGCAACGTCCAATGGATCCGAATGACGAGCAGCTTTTCAGAGGTAAACACGTCATTCTCTTTTCAGCCGCCTGGATCCTCCAGGGAGACACCGTGTGTCCTTTGTACCTATTAAAATCTCATCAGGATATCAATTCCCGTCCGCCAAAGTCCCTGTCGCAGCCCCCGCACTCTATTTGATCGATCCATCGACTGAATTCTAATTAAATAAGAGTAAATAACCCGCTACAGCAAGTCCACGACGGTACAAACGTGATACCTGTTAGGAAACAGAAACTTCATTTGAGAATCCTTCTGTTGTAGTTAGAAACACGTGGATAATTGTTAATTTGGTCTGCGGAAGATGTAACAATTTTTTATTTACATACACGAAGAGCGAGAGGATTTATAAACCATTAATTCTAATGCTGAGTATATTTTATAGAATTTCTAGAATTTTTATAGTAGCCGTCACAATTAGGATTTTGCAACTTCTTCATCAACCAGAATGCGACAAAAAGAATTCCAATAAAATGATTCCGGTTTCCCCGATTTCGGTGTCGAGGAAAAATGTGTGGAGCCGGAATTGAGTGCATTATTCTCGAAGGAAAATCAGGAGAGATGGTCCATCGGCTCGCATAAGACACCAGGGCTGCAGTTAGTTACTCCTCCGATTCAACCGGCCTTTATTTCACCTGGCGCAGACTCATATTTCACCGGTCGGATTTAAATCCAATTGAATCTCTTTATAAAATTACCTGCGAGGCGTCTCGCGGCCACGGAAAAGGTGGCGTAAACGAATTTTGAATGCGATAATCCCCGGTGATTCATTCGTCTCCACGCAAAATGTGTACTCGCGGCGAGAGCCTCGAATTCTGCAAGGCTGGCTTCGCGGGCGGAACGATCGATTTCCAGGCTCGAAGAAACCTTCGCTGTCCGAAAGGTGGGCCGTAATCCTCTGTGCAATTCTAACAAATCGCTGTCACTTTCAGTGCTGTTGTTCCTACGTCAATATCTCATGCTCGGCAAATATGTTTTCCGAAACGTGTGCTCCGAACGTCTGCGATTTTGCTTCAATGCTTGTTCGTACTTAAAGCTTATTTTATTCTGAATATTCCACAGAAACGAAAGGAAGCTGATTCGATTACGAATACAGAGCCTGAAATTCTATACAAAAACTGTACAGAACATGTCGAAAAACATTCGTTCACACGAGTCTTCGTTTTCGGGAATAATCTGCTCGGCGAGTGTCTGATCATGGCTGACTGAATCTCCTCGATGTTCCGAAGCCTCGATTCAGAAAATATTATTCCATACTTTTGGCTTGTTTTTAGGAATAGAAACGCACCGTACTTAAACTGTAAAATTTTGTGAATTTTAAATGTGCAAAAATTGTACGAAAATTCTCATTCCAACAAATTACTACTTATTAGAGTGTACATTTTCGTAGGTACAATTAAATGCAGAAAGATATGCAGTATGTACCAGACAAGGTAGTTGTTATTTAATTATTTAAGTGTGTATGACGAGAGATGGATGGTTGAGTACTTAATAAAAATCAGGCGTTTCAATGTCAGTTTGTACGACGAGCGTGTAACGAGAGAGATCTTGTTCTAGGAGAGTTATCGTTATGGCTGCGTGCTGTTTCCCGAAAGTCGCCTCTCCACTTCAGGGAGGATATTCGCAAATTCTGTTTGCAGCAGTTAGCCCCGGAGTGCCGTGTACAGAGCCAAATATCGTCAGAAACGATTTCGCGGGTTGGAAGGTACGCTGTACGTTCGCAGCGGCACGATAAAAGTAACGGATACGGTAATTTAGTTCGTTAATGAACTTCCAGTTGGCAAGCCCCGGGATCTTGGTTGCGAGAGGCTCGAGCCAACTGGGAAGATACATTGTCCCTGGAAATTGGAATACCACCGACTCAGGGAGCATCGTACAGATTCTACACCGGGAACAGAGATAAAGAGATAGAGAATAAAATTGTACGACGGTTCTCCCCGGGTATACCCTATGAAGTGGGATCGTGCCGTTGTTGATGAAGGAAAATAAGGAATCGTTTCGCTTAACGGGGGAAACACTCGAGGCACGTATTACTTAAACACCGTTTCGATGGTGCTTCTACCTTCCGGATGTTTAACGACGCTATTGGAATGTGCTCTCGACGGTCTTGTCTTAAATATTCAATCCTGTCTCTGCTTACCTTCTCTCCACGGGATTTCCACTCTTCCCCTCTTCTACTGGAAATCGGGAGCATTTAGTTTTTACAGTGCTCCCCGATTTTATCACTGATTCCCCGTTTCGTTCGATGCATTTCATTAACCTCCAAGCTCGCGAATCAGCAGACTCGGATTAAATTTCATCTTCGCGAGCCATATCACTTAGTCCGAGATGGAACTTATGGTTCAGTTTATAGGGAGTGCGATGCGTGAAATTCCACGGTTCATGCATATTGCTACTCTACGTGAAAAACTGAGCAGAAAATGTGGAGTAACAGTTTTTTAAACGAGCTTTCATTTTCGAGAAAAATGTTGTGCTAGAACGCGAGCGAGTGTCTAGTTGTGGCTGACTGAATCTCCTGATTGTTCAAAGTCTATTGTCTCGGGAACGATGCTTCATATTAAAAAAAGTGCTACTCTACATTTCTGGCTTGTTTTTAAGTGGAGAATCGGGCTGTATCCGAATCCCAAAATTTTTTGCATTTTCAATGTAAAAAAATCTGCGAAAATATCATACAATGTACAAGGTTGAACAACGGGTGACGTAGCTTACAGGAAAATTCCTATTTTAATGGGACTTTACTAAGTCTAGTAGTGAATGGAATAAATTTGTTTATAATAATAACGTTGATTCGTCGCTTCTAGAACTGGCGGGATTAATTTCAAACGGCGAAGTGGATCGGTTATGATCAGACGGCGTGAAATAGCCAGCGAAGCAGATCAGCGCGGAGTATCGCGGGATGATCGGGATCGTCATCGAGGTGCTCGGAACGAGTCAATTGCCTCGAAAACGGCATTAAGATTCATTTATGTGAATCGCTAATGGGATTAATGGCCGCCGTTAAAAAGTCGTGGATTAGCGCGTTAATGAACCGTGCCGCGACGTTCAGCCGATACGTGTTTGCACGGCTATTCTATTATCGGCCGCGGAATTTCGTGCTTCGCCCCCGTCCGGTGCTTTTAACATTTTATCAATGACCGTGCGGCACCTGTACACGGGCACGCACACGCGCTCGCACGCATAAACCGCCGCGCGAGTGTTGTGGACAAGCGTGTTGCCGCCGGTAGGCCAATAAATAGCGATAATGCCGCGGTATTATAGCAATAAACGCAAAATATAAATACAAATTTAGTGAGAGGCCGAAAGTCAGCCGGCCAACGATGCCGATGCACCGAGTGCAACGCGCTGCAGAGTGCGGCAGCACGGCGGTGGGGGAGGATGCGCAGGACAGAGGGGTAGGAGATCACAGCCTGAAACCGGCTTATTATAAATTGATCTAATCTATATGCATTAAAAGCGTGTTCCGATACGCACACCTAACCACTTGCCCGCCGCCGATATCGCATTTTGATAATGCGCCGGGGTATTCAAATTAGGCAAGTTTATCAGATTTAGTGGAGTGTCGCCACGGGATCGCCGATACGCCCCCGCGCCTCCCGCCGATGCCATATCTTATCCCCGCGATTTTTCCGCAATTTTTCTTCGGCAATAATCGCGGCCTTCTCCCTTTCTGCATCCCCTGGCGCTATAATTACTCAACTTGTTTTTTTTTCTGTCGTTAATGTTCGAGCCAGTTATCCTGTTTAGGCAGTTGGGAAGCTTTACCGATTTTACTAATATTTTACTCGTAAAAATATTTTTCCAGAAAAATACCTGCCTAGGGCAACAAAACTCTGCTTTGTGAGTCAAGTTGATCCAAACAGCGAGCGAGGGTTGAGTTCGCTGAAATAGTATAGGGGCTGTGAACATGTTGGGGGAAATTCTTTTCTCCGTTTGGAAGGAGGCATGAGTCTCTGAATTCCGCGCAGACTGTGGAGTTTTTAGTGTGGAGACGCTTAATTCCGGCGACAAATCATTTCGTCGAGGCCGCATAACAAGCCGTAAAACGAACTGTTCCCTCGCACGCATCGCTTCAATTATTTAAGCACCGGTAATGAATTCCGCATATTTTAACCGTGCGCCGGTGGCTCCGCGCGGGAAACGTTTGATGGCGAAAAATTATTACCGATGCTCGGCCAGTACTTCCAGGAAGAAAAACGCGGCGCTCGGTCCGGGCGCCGGGAATTAGCATCGTTACGCTTGATAAAGAAAACGAGGGGGCGGGGGCGGATGCGTGGCGCGTAAACAGGGGGTGATTATCTGCGTACATACGCTTTAATGGCGAGTTTCAACAAAAATTATCGGCCGGATAATTTTACGGTAGCGGCCGGTTTAGCATTAATTATTCCCGTGTCCGCGTTGAGCTTCGTTAGTTGGTAAATTGAGAACATAAATTAAAAATAGTAGCTTAGTTCCAGCCTAGCATATGTGACGGGGCCCGTGTGCTCCAGGTAATATATGAACGCGGTGTCTATTATCGGGCTCACGCGCGAATTTACGCTGTGCGTAAACATTAATGCCGATTCCCCGCGCGTTAAGTAACAAATTCTCGTTCGCCCCGTAATCCCGAAAAATATGCAATCCCCGCCAAATGGAATTCCCCCGCCTCGAAACGGTTTTTCTTTTCCTCGACAATTAACAATTATCCGCAAGCTTCATCTCTCGTGCACCACGTATCTCTGTTTGTTAACATTTACATAATTTTTAATCGAGGCTGAATTTCTCTTACTCAATCAAATTCAGAATCTTCTCTTGAAACAGGAATCTCTGCTTGAAAATTCCAAGGCTTCCATATGTAAAAATTCACAATATCCTAATTCGAGTCACAATTAATTTTCTGTGCTTTAAAATTCGGAATCATCTATCTATTAATATTCACAATACATTGCATCGAGCTGGTACTAATATTTCCTGCAAAAGTCGATCTCTTTCAACTGTTAATATTTGCAGCATTTTAAATCGAACCATAGTCGGATATCTGTAGTCAAAAAATTTTTAAAAATTAATTCGACTGTTCCACTTGTAATTCTTCAATTACCGAATGAATCAGTTCCCATACTAATGAATTACACCGTTCCCATAACAAGCGATCAGATTCCTCCGGTGACCTCTGGGCAGGTGTTTCCAGGTGGACAAAAAGAAAGGCGTTGTTGGATGCCACGGGTGTTCCTCGCGGCCGCCACGGCCCTGAAACAATGGGCCTATATATCGTGCGGCACATGCGTGCGAAATCGTATTAATTTATCGCGGGGCAATTACAAGGAACCATATATTAGGCAGCCGGTTACGGGCGTAGCTCTGGCAGACCTACGAAACGGAGGGGCGAAACGAAACTATTCGAGAGACAAGGTTAGGGTATGGGGTCTAACCGGAGCATGAAGAAGGAGAGGAGAGAACGATGGAGAGGAGAGCCTATTAGGGGAAAAGGAAGGAGTGACGGGGTGCGAGTTAGAAAGAGGTTCCGAGTTCATTTCGAATCGAGGGCTGCCTGCAACGACAACGCATCTGTCGCCTTCCTCCCTTATTTTTGGAATCCTGGGACCATGATTTCTGGAGTCGTAACCCTAGAACCTTGGGGAATTCGAGTCGCGCCGACTTTTTCACGCAGGCAACTCGATTAGGCGCAGGGAGACCCCGAAAATTGGCTAAGGAACATTGTACATTCCTAGACACAATTTTCTCAGCTATAAGTAGGATATATAATTAATATTATTTTATGAAGACAAACTTGTATTTGGAAGATCGTTGAATTTTTCTCTGAGAAATTAATTTACAGCTGATAAGTGTAGTAAGTGTCTGATCATGGCTGTCCAAATCCCCTTAGCATTCGATTTCTCGAGAACGGTACTCTCAAAAAATATTTTTCCAAATTTTCGACCAATTTTAAACCGTAGAATCTGCCTGTATATAAATTGCAATTACAAAAATATTATACACCACAAATTTTGATAATAGTTGATGTAGCTTATAGAAATTCTATAGAAAGATCCTGAGAGGGATTTGAAAATTGATACGGTGCTTGTTTTAATGAGTATTGTGAACGGATCGATCGGGGCAAAAAAGATTGAGAAACAAAGTAATAACGGGATCGAGATTTCGAAACGTTGCGTTGAAGTGAATTTCATGGAATTCAGATAAAATGGAACACACATGAATGCCCGAATATACAGTTCCTCATCTCGAGGGAACGTAAGAGGATGGAATTGGACTTGGGATGTGTTCAATTCTCGAAAAAGAACGTACTGTCTATCGGAGCGAGGAGATTCAGAAACGTTTGCGAGACTCTAAAATTGCCTGCGCTTTAGTTAAATTCGAACAGAATTCCTCGTATGTCACAGACGGAATTTTCGCTTTATGCAAGACATCGTGGACCGTGCTGTGGCGATTCTTACAGCTGGAGGCATTTTTGATTCTGCGAGTGCTATGAAATGTGTAAGGATTCAGTAACTTGTCTACTCACTATTGGTAGCAGCAATCGAACAGAATTATTAAGGTATTTCAGCTCATTAATCAATGGTGTAACATTATATTGGGAATAAAAAGTGGCAGGTGGTATTTATGATCAAATTTAGTTCAGTCAGGCTATTTCCACACTCTACACTTTCATTGGAAGATTTTCAACCTCCAGAATTACAGTACTAGTGCCGCCATCTCTCGGAGAATCTCTGTATCATCATTGGCCGTCGGTTTAGACCTTGATCTGTACTACTTTTGACCATTTCCACTGTATTTTTAACTTCGTCCGGCTATTTCTTTCAAGATACACATGTAATTCTCACGCTGTCCGGAAAAAGATCAACCTTCATGCTGTTCTGTATCAAGAAACACATCTCCAGATAGTTATACTCTATTTCAGCTTCAGTATACTTAAAATACAACGAAAGAACCACAATCTTTTATTCACGACCTAATGCATGATATTCATTACTAAACTGTGAAAGCACAACCACATTTCTTATCATTTTTACTGCACGAACTCGAGGAATGTTTATTATATCTACACTATCCCTGTTTTCTTCGACTTCAAACGTCATTAAAAATGTAACAAAAGGATTCGAGATCATGTTTTCAATTAGTGACGCGAGTGAATGGGTTTAGGAATGCAATTAGCAGAGTTCCAGTAATAAAGAAATCCAGGAGGGTTCAGAGAGGATGTTTGAAACCACGAAAATAGGAAATCCGTTTCGAAATGATGCAGCAAACATATATCGCCCTTCACTTGTCATCGGTTCTGTTACCGACGTCGAGCTTGGTCTCGGTTGCTCTGGTTTTCTCGCTCTTCATGTCTCTATTTACTTTCCTCGTCAGACAATATCGTTTCCTAAACACGAAGAAGGATGCTCTGAAGATACTCCGCTTCGTGCATTCGGCTGCGCGGGTTTGTCAGAGCGTCAGCCACTTGATTGCGCGCTGGCCCATAAAAATCCACCCTTTTCGACCTTTTTGAGGACCCGGTTTCAGCGTATAGAAACCTTAGAATATACTATTCCAGAATCGTGGATTTTCTCGCGCCTTGCAAAAATGAATTATTTTTCTCCTTTCCCAATTTAGTAATTTAATACTAGAAGAATTCGTAGAAATCATTGAAATATTTTCATCTGTCCCTAATAGGAATTACAGAAAAATATAAGTCAAGGAAATCATTGAAATAATTTAATCTGCCTTTAATAGGAATTATAGAAAAACATAGGAAAATCTTTGGAAAATAGTTTTACTGAATTGAAAGTAACTTTTTGGAATATTGTGGACGGTAGAGATGTCATCAATTGATAGTTTATGAGGTGGGGAAATTTGCTGTTTAATTTTCGTGGGGTTGGAGAGAGGGTGGAGTCTGTGAGGAAAAATCAATTAATTTTGTTAACAGGCAGATGAACGAAGAGCAGAAGTGAATCTCTTCCGCTGGCAACGCGAATCGAAGTAGCGCGAGGCAAACTGATCGAAAGTAAGGACTTCATTTATATCTATCGCGAGGAGTCGGAGCGAGTTCGTGAGTACGTGTTCGTGAGGGATGAAACGGGGGATAAGGGATGAAGGGAAAATGGGATGGTCGGGCCACATGCAGTTACAACTTTGATTCCCTCTCTTACTTCATGCTCGATAGGAACTAGAAGACCCGGCGAACGGGTATACACCCTCGCTCAAAAGTCTTAGGCTTTAAAAAAAAATCAACTTGCAAAACTGTACAATGTTATACAACCCTCTGCAGTTCGAGAATTTTTCAATTGGTAATGTTAAAATCAACGCGGGTCTCTAATCGTTTGTTTTTAACCGTTCTGGACGTTAAAAATGTTTTGCAATTGTCTTCGGTTCAGTGATTTGATTTATCAGCGTGAGAAATTAATGGTGAGACTTTATGGTTGGATGTTTTAAACCGCTGTGCATATTCTGGTCGCGGTAAGTATGCGGGGGCATATTCAGGGCAAAGTTAAACTACAGTTCAAGCTCCGAATTTCGGACCAGTCATTCGAAAGTTTTTAATCAGCGGTCGTTTTCGGCCAGATAACGACCGTTCCCATTGCTTGCTCGGATTTTTCGTGCAGCTGGCATCAAACGAGGAGAGAAAATGAGACACTTCGAGATAAAGCGGGGTGAAATGCCAGCGTCGTTCGTTGTATAGCCCCGGAGACATCAAAGCGGTGCCAAATTACGTATCCGCATGTCAAACTCTACAGTGTGAAAACATCCTTATTTTTTGTTGTCTCCTGAAACATCCCCCTATTAATTAGTAACGCCTCCCTGAAGCAAATGAGTCCAACCGCAGTACATTCTGAAAATTTCGTCACCATTATATTGTATTGAAATTATCAGATAAAATGGTACCAGTGCTCTGTGTTCTGGGTCCAGTCCTTACTGGAAGGATCTCGTTAATTCTTGCCAAAAATGTGAATGAAGGATTATTTAAGGGCGGAAATAGCTAGAGTAATATTTTTAAGATTACACCCCTCAAGGAGCAAAACAAGGTAACTGCTTTTAATTTCTGAGGGTGCACTCCACGATTAGGACAAGCAGAAGAGTATTCGCAAGTGAAGGGTCCGTGAGGGAAAGGGAGAATGTCTATGAGTCTTCCGAAGGGTACAGAAGCCACCGTGTGAAGTGGCGGATTGAAGGTTAAATTTTCGTTCCCCGAGACATGCTAAATTGTGACATTGGTGCTTTTTGCTGCGGGCCCTTCGGTGGCGAGGTTTTCGAACGGGAATGTACGTGGAGGGGGCAAGACAAAAGAGATCCCGTTAAAGAAGGAACAGTGACCGGCTCGCTTCCGGAGAAAGTGGAACGAGGAGGGAGCAGGATAGTCCATCGTTCACGAGCCGAGGGAAAGTGTGCGCGGGAAGGCTTGCACGGCTCCCACATCCATTTGTCTCGTTATAGTTTATCGATACGGCGAGCGAAACGAGTCGAGTCGATGCCAGCCCCCGCGAAAGTGTGCGATGACACTTTAGAACCACTTCAAACTTCGTGCCGGACTTGCACGACGTGAACCAAACGACGCCGAAGAACTGAGAGAATCAAAAGGGGTGGTGACGGGTGCCGGGAGGACGGGTTGGAAATGGTGGAAGGGCGGAGACCAGAGGCGAGGTAGCGGTGGGTGGGGACTGTCGTTTAAGTGTTGAGAATTTATTGGGAATAATGGAGCGAGTTTGTTCGTAGGTCGTAGGCACCGATAACTCGCCGAGACAGAATTCTCTTCTGGATAGACGAGGCCAGAATCCTTTTTATATATCCTTTATAACAGAGAACCCTTTGAAGTCTAAATTGACCTACGGTCGACGACCATTACCAAGATCTTTTCCTCTCCTCCCACTATTTTCTCTCTCTCTCTCTGTCTCATCGACCTCCCAACTCTCTCCTCTCTTTCCACGGGGATTTCCTACGTTCTTCATTTACCCCTCGACGACACGGCAGTCCATCTGAACGCGTTTCCACGTGCTACCGACCGATTGTCAAAGACTCATTTTCGGGAATTACCAACTCTGCTATCCGGACGAACAATGCAATTTTCTATTTAGCACAACAAAAGGAATAGACCACCGAAGGATTCCGAGAAAGTCTTTTTCTGCTTTCGAGATCGTTGCATTATTGTATATTGTTGTTAAATGTACCATTTACGAAAACAAACATTTTCTTGCTGCAATTTACAAGAAAGAACTTTGGATATTCTTGCTATTTTATCCTCAGGGACCTTGGAATTTTACCGCTTTTGCATTCCACTTAAGGATTCTTTGGGACTGCATCATCATCTCTTGAACTGTAGGATCTCTGGTCCTTTCTATTCTTAGAACTCTGACCAATCACAATTGTTACCATTTTCATTCCCAGAACTTTGAACAATTGCGGTCCTCTGTATTCCTAGAACTCTAAACAATTGTGGCCCTTTCAGTTCCTAGAATCGTGACCAATTGTGTTCCCCGGCAACCTTATTCCAGATCCCTAAACAATTGTGGCGGCTTGCATTCGTAGAACTGTGAACAATTATGGCCCTTTTTGCATGCCTCCGAGCCTCGGAAACTGGAGTCACCGTAGTCGCGGTAGTTACAGCGATCGTATTAGTTCAATCGCACAAGAAATCGAAGGCAGAGAGTACGCCGCTCGTTCTTCCTCCTCCTTCCACTGTTCTCTCGGCACATGAAATTTTATTGAACGAATTTCGAGGGAACAAGTGTTTCCCTCTGCTCTTTGTTTCCAACTTTTCGCGTCAATAAAAGATGCATTAGTCAGCGTAGCGCGCGGGCATAAAAGGAAAAGGAAAGGAAAAGTTTCCCGGTGTCATCCTTGGCCTTCTGTCGGTAAATTTTTGGGGAACGGCGGCGTTGGAGGTCGTCGTTGGCCAACCGGTGGGGGGTGCACGAAAGAAATGTAGCAGCAATGGCGGAAAGTAAGGTCTGGCGATGCGCCATAGCGATTTATTTATTTTTCTCTCTCTCCGCGCAAACTTCCCTTCGGCAGAGCCCGGCTAGACAAACAAGGGAACAAAAACGTTTTATTACGCGATTAAGCTCAATGATGACGATATTTTAGGAGGTGATAAAAGAACTCACCAGACGCGAATATTGCCAACCAGAGGGAACCTGGCGATCTTGAACTTTGATTCTTTCGACGGACACATTCTATTCCCAAGATCACTTTGGAAACCCTATGCTAATCTGGTTGCAACAGTGCATCAACACGATCGAACGTTCACGTCCACACTGAGCCAATATCGAGCAACTTTTCGTTGTTCGGTAGAAGAAAAAAGCAACAATAGGCGAAAAACCGTTGTTCGATGTTGCTTCAGTGCGCAGCTACGATTCAAAATATTTACGAAGAATATTACGTACGAGGCAATGAAAATGCACTTTGTTGCAAAACCACTCGAAAAGATGACGCACCACTAAACCCCGTGCCTCGGTGACTTCCACTATTTATTGTTAGCGGTTGCTAATTTCACGCAGGCGGCCATCCCCACAGGAAATCGACGACGCCGGAAGGAAGGAAGAAAGGAACGAACGAAAGGACAAGGGGGAAGGAAGAAGCTGTAAAGAGTCCTGTTCATGAAACATTTATGTGATCATAAAGACAGTTCATAAAGTTTATATGTGTAGATGTAGTTGCTTAGCCGTTCCACGTACATCCCCGCTGATATCACGCGGTCGGAATGCCCACGAGCCGTGGCGACGTCAGCTTTACAACTTGGAAAAACTATTAGTCCTGCTGTATCGCCGGTCTATTTAATAGTAAATTGTCGCGGGAAATTTAAACGGATTTGTTTCCTACAATTGTCCGCGCTTTTTGTCTGGTCCCTTCAACTAAACCACTAATATTACTCTGAAATTTAACTTTTGGATCGTGTCGTCAAATTTTGAACATTTCCGGACACCAAACAAAATTAATAGTGGTCTCATTTTATTTTCGCTGGAAGGATCCTTTCAGAAAGTAATATTTGTCTTCGTTCTGCTTTCGATTGACAATCGTATGCTTATGGAAATTTGCATAATGATCCAGTCTACATCACAGTCTATACATCGCGAATTATTTCTTTATTCTTACATATGCGTATAGCCTCAAAGAATTATGAGATCTGTTTTATTATTCCCTTATTTTCAGAAGGATCTGTAAACCAGTGAAAAGAAGTTTAGAGAATTTAAAAATTCTCTCGTATTACTTTAAACTCGCTAAAATGATTTAGAACATGGATAAACGATTGATGCAAACAATTTTAATAATTAGTGTGACGAAATTTTTTAAGTGGATTGCGATGAGGATACTTAATGAAACGATTTTTCTGTGGACGGGAAAAGTGTTAATTTTTGCGAGCGCAAGAAGCGAGCAGATTCCGCAATCGGCAGTAGATGATTCCCGTCAGACTAAAATGAATTGGCCCCGTAGCAGGTCGCAAACCGGCGTTTATAGTCCGCGATGCTCCAATAATATAAATCCTCTCCGTTATCGGTCCAAATTTATTGGAGGATATTATCGAACGTCGATTATCACGATACCCCATCGTAACCGTACGTACACGGCGGCCGATCTGGTGTGCCGGTGTAGGTCCGCCGCGCCGTCGGTGGACCGCCCCCACGTGGCTACGTAATACGATTATTTATTACAAAAGCATTATTTATTGGTCGGGGATCCTTCGAGCGTGCGATACGTTATTGTTTCGCCGATCGAATTTAACGACTTCGTCGTAAAACTTTGCTCCCCAGCGGACTTGATATCGAGGAATGATTTGATGCCGCGGTAAAACCTTGATTATACTAACTGTTCTGCCAATTGGGACGCACACAGTGCCACCGTGTTTTATGACATGTCAGATCCCAGCTTCCATAAATAGAAATCTATCACTCATTTTTAGAAAAAATCTGTAATTCTGGTTACACGATTTCAGCGATATTTTTACACAATTTCCTAGACACACGACAGTCCTGAAATGTTTACGAGATGCTTGTCGTTTGATCTAACACTGTAGAAATCATTTCTGAGGTAAAACCAGATTTCCTTTTATTGGTTTTCAATTTTTCATTGAACGAATCTTTGAAACTGGAGTAAAGGTTCCATTGAAAGTTGTACAGTGATTTTTCTATACATGTCAGCAAGATCTGGGTTGATAAATGTTGCGGAATTATCCCCGTAGGGTATACCTCGTGAGGGGACATCGAGAATTCACTGTGGTGTGCAAATAATCGTAAGAAAAACTAAAACACTATCTTCAAGGGAAATAAAATTATCGAATAGTTCCAAAAGGAGATTTGAAATCGCCAGGACTATCATTTTGAAAAATGGCAATTGTTCCTTCCTGCACAATTATCTTGTAAAGTTAAATGTAACAAATATCAGTATCTCGTATTTAAAAAAGAAAAGTTAAGAGGTTACAGTCTTGTCTACCAATGGTGGGTTTAGGCACCCTATAATATTCAATGCGAGAGAATTGACATTCCAATCTACCTCGCAGCTAATAGTCGGACGTCAGTGTAGGGGACCATGCATCGCGGCGGTAAGACGAAGGTGAAAACGTCGGAATTGGACCACCCTGGGCATGTAATTGGAAACCATCCTGCAGATCGTCCTATGTATCAACAACCCGTCGGATAACGAGACGTTCT
Source organism: Halictus ligatus (assembly GCA_028454255.1). Lineage (NCBI taxonomy): Eukaryota > Metazoa > Arthropoda > Insecta > Hymenoptera > Halictidae > Halictus > Halictus ligatus. The sequence goes on from CM052140.1 coordinate 13,304,508, forward strand.
CTTCCGCTTATCGGATAATTACGGGGATGAGTCCTCTTTGGCGCGGATTGGAACGAGAGTAGGATCGTCCCGGGAACGGAGGAAAACGAAGTCGCGAGCGAAGAGAGAGAGAGAGAGAGAGGGAGAGAGACGGAGAAAAAGGTGGGTATCCTAGGTTGGGGGTGAGACGTCGGAAGCCGAGATAGAGAAGAAAAAGAAGAAGATGAAGAAGGAGGAGAAGGTAGAGATGGAAAAGGTGGATGTAGAGTTCGAGGAGGTGGGGGAGTAGGAGGAAGCAGAAAAGAGAAGTCGTTACAAAAAGTCAAGTCGGATCAAGCCGAAGGGCTGCACACTCGTGTAAGGGGGTGTAGGCGTTAGATTAGCGTGATCTCCAGTGATAACGCCTGGAGTCTCCCATCCCTCCCCCCTCCCCCTCCGACCTCTCCCTTGCCCTTTTCTTTTTTCCTCCGACAGCTCGTAGCGTCGGTGGAAAAAAGAAAAGGCTCCGGTTCCGTTATTCTTACCCTAGGCGTCACGACTGCCGTTCAGATCCCGGGCCGCCCGGCTCCACGAACGGACAGCATCTTAGCACGTTGCTAGCGTGCAATTACTGACCCCTTAACGAGGAGGGTTGCGGATGCAACTTTTGAAAATCTCCTATTAGAAATAACGGTCCTTCGGGCGTACGTGTCCCGGCCTCCTCGGCAAATTGGAATCTGCGCGATGAGACGGGCGCACTTTAACCCCCTGCACCCTCGGCCCCTAGAGAGACTTACCCTCTCACTCTCTCTCCCACCCTCTCTCTCTCTCTGCTATGCCAGAGAATCGATTTGTGTACTGGCAGTTTCGTTAAGACGCGATTAAGACAACCGGCTCGGTTTCGAGAGTCTTCGGACGGCCTCCTTCTATCCCCCTCGGGATTCTTCCTCATGTTAATCTGCTAACTTCCGGGGTCCTTCGTATTTCGATGGAGATTGGACCTCTGTTTCCCCATGTGCTCTTCTATATTTTTATTCGAGGAGCCGCATTTCTTTCGTTCTCCTCTTCTGGAAATATTCATGCTTCCATCATCTTGCTGGTTTCGATCTGGAATCGAGAAGGTTTCCGCCCCTAACTTTCTTTTATTTTCACAATGGTAAAATATTACTGTCCTCCGGAGAAGAATAATATGAATAACACGACTTTGCGAATTTTTGCGTTTTTCAGATAAAAGTTATCAAATTGACCCGGAGCATAAAAATCGTCATTCAACTACTCAGTTTTTGGTACTTGAATTAAACGATCGACTGTTACGTTGGAAACAAAGACTAAAGTACAATGTGATTTATTAGGGTGTACGTCACTAATGATCGGGATTGCACGGTCGTTTCGCGTTGAACCAACATTTTTAAAAATGGGCAAACTTCTAGTTTCCGTTCGGCGAATGGGATTGTTTGCTCGACCCCGTAACAACTGTTTAAAGAGAAAATTTGTGTAACGTCTGATTCAGAGATTGCTCGACATTCATCACCGACGGAACAATAATTCCAAAAAGGGACTGCTCAGATTTTCCGCACAAATTGCAGCGGAGAGAGAGGGAGAGGAAGAGAGAAAGTGCAGACAGGCTCTTCCGGCCCTCTCTGAAAGCGACAAATTCATTTACCTGAAGTGCAGCTTCTAACAATGCAAAGTAACGAGCAAAACATCGGTAACGCCATTAATGCGGTCATTGTGAAAGGTTAATGCGACTCGTAATCACTTTCGGATTGTCACCCCTCCACCCCCACCCCCCAACTCCCTTCCTCTAACTGCTCGGGCATCGGCGGCTGTCAATAAAGTTCATTTGTATTTGTCTAATTGACCACCGCTGTATTGTCTATGACAATTCCGGGCTTAACTACGGTTCCGTGACGCTCCGGCGTAATTAAATTCTACAATAGATAGATTTAGAGAATTCTGTAATAGTTATAGCGATTCGAATCACCATTGATCCTATTTACAGCCGATGGAATTAATTCCAATATGCAGCAATCAATTTCGATTGATTGTTTCGCCGCGATTCGCGCCGGACGACGACTTTTTCGGACGCGAAATTACCTACGCACGGTGGGTTCTCCGATGGTGGACAAATTTTGAGGAAAATTATATAAATCTTCGTCCTCGAAAACGGTGGAACGCCTTCAAATGGAATATCATGTGCATTTTTCACGTCTGGCGGGTCAAAACATGTACATGTAGCATTAATATTGCTTTTAACTCGACAAGTTACACAATTGACTTCAAATAATTACCATTTTTCGTATCCGGAATTCAGCAGCCGTTCTTTTCTGCGAAACTAATGATTCCGATTTATCCTTTTTCGATCGCCGAGGGGAATTGCCGCATTTCGCGGCGCGGGAATTGGCAGGAAGACAAAAATAGATATCCGTGGCGATTAACGCATCGGATCGTAAATGGAACTGCCGGATCCGCGGCATAATACTCGAAAACGAGGCAAAATAAATATTTATCGAGCGGGATCGGGCGTTCCCAGATTTTCATAATCAGCGGGAGAATTTTTGCCGGGCGGCGCTCATCAATTTCTAATGAAGTCAATGTAATAAAATCGTATTATCGTTACGCTGCCGGTCGCCGGGATCTCGATCTACCGTGGTGCCGATTCCCATTCGGGTGGCGCGGATCGCATCGTTTGCCCATCGCGCAGCATCCGTAATCCGTTATTTTACGGTGTGTCATGCAAAATTTTCATTATATTTTTAATGAGATTCCACGGGGGCAACGTTAAAGGCTCATTAATGCTTTTAATTCGGCGCGATACGGCCGAGCGATTTGGCATCGGGGGCTTTAAAAGCTTTTCCATAAGCTTATCCGCGTCACGGGGAAACGCGCCGAGGAATTTTTTCCAGGAAAAAAGTCTGCGTTATGCATCGCCGAATTCCTGCGCCCACGTAGCCGGCATAAAACACACTGGCCCTCCCTTTCTCCCCCGCCCCCCCTTCCTCCCTGTGTATGTGTGTTTGTGAAAAATATCTCAGTATTTACACCGGGACCCCCGACTGCCGCGGAATATGTATAGTGGGGCTCGAACAACAAACAAGGTATTCAGCTATCAAAAAATCGAATAAAGCCGGTCCCCAGAGGGCTAAAACTGGTTCAGGGAAAATAATCATCGCCACCTGTGCGCGCGCACGCGAGAATCGTCTCCGTCCGCGATCTTTGTTAACGAAACCGGGGGAACACAAAATTTCGCGCCGCTAATCCTCGCCGGCTTTTTCCTTCGCGATAATCAGATCACGGTAGTCTCGTCCCGGAATTATTATTTCGTTAAAGAGAATCGGAGACTCTTTAATCCCCGCTATGTGAATTTTTACTCGAGGGAATTCGTTTCCGCGCGCATCGAACGTTCCGCCGGACAACAAGCTGCGACTCGCAAAATATTTATTATTCCGACCCGAGGTCCCCGGCAAAAATTCGCTGCTGGTTGTTCATCGTAGTTAATAATATTTTCCTGGGAGAACGTAGCCGCTCCTTTGACAGATAAAATTTGTTCTATCGATACAAAGGGACGTTATCCGTGGCAGAGGCGCGTTGCTGCTGGAAATAAAAGTATCGCGGGCCGCTAGAAAAACTCGATATTTCAGACACAGAGCCCTAGTAATTTCATACAGGTACACACAAAGCGGACGAATAAAAGCGTCGCTGAAATAGGCGGCGTTTAACCCCTTGCACTATAACGTTGATTCGGGCTCGGAGAGTTTTCATCAAATCTACTGAACTATTCGTTCTATTAGAATGACCACGATTGTTTGTGTTTTCATCTGTTGGCAGTATTGTTTGCTGGAATTAATATTCAAAGAAAATACAGACTGTACAATAAACAGAATGTACAATACACAGCGCGCTCGGTTTATTCATATAAAATTTTATGAAACATACAAGTAAATACGTAAATTGTCATTCTCTCCTGGGGAATGATAAATCACGAGGACGAGGGTGAAAGATCGAATGTTTGCCGAAGGAATATGAAAGTTTCCGAACCGATAAAACGCGAGAGGTCATTGAGCGAAACGAGTGTCTAGCAGGGAAAATTGCCATTCTTCGCGCATTATTCGCAGGAGATTCAGCCAGCCAGAGTCGGACCGTTGCGGCGTCTGACAAAAGGGAGCAACAGAGTCGGTCGAAAGGATTTCCGAAGTAGCTTGTCCTCCTTTATTGGGCTCGGAGAGAGACGTAACCGGTAACGTTCCATGCAAAACGCTTTTCAAGTTAGGCCGGCGGAATCGTTAAAATTTGAAATGTAAATGAGCCGAGCCCCGGCCCAAGACCCGACTCGATAACGTCGAAAATCCCGGCAAAAATCACTTGCTGTGTTACTGCAGTTCCGCGCGCTATACTCTCTCCCTCTTTCTCCTACTATAGCAGATGTTGCGATTTTATTTTCTTCCAGCGAGCGCCACGGTGGCCGGCACACGATTATTTCGTATCGGCCCAGGCACCGCCATGTAAACGAGGAGATTCCGAGTTGTAACAAGAGGCAACTAAACGCGTAAGACCACTGGAGAAAAAGAGAGAGAGAGAGTGGGAGAGGGAGAGAGAGAGAGAGAGAGTAAGCGAGAGCCTCTCCCGGCCATTGGTTTAACGAGAGCGTAAAAGTTAAAACAGTAAGTGCCCCTTAAAAGCGCTTTTCCACCGCGGCTTTAAACGGCACGCACCCTTCTATTTTATACTCCGCTGTCCAAGCAACTCCTTCCCGTAGACTTTGCGCGCCGTTGCCGAGCCGGGAAATATAGTTTTCGAACGAGTGTCGCTGCAGTTTCTTAGTCTTTGCAGCCGTTCGACGCGCTGAAAAGATATTCCTGCTACGACCGCCGAGAGAGGTGCGTATTCCAGAATTTTTTCTAGCGAAAGCAATGGAAGTATCGGCTTCAAATTTTTTGTACTTATGTAGAAAACTTCACAGAATGTACATATATTTTTTGCAAGCCGTAGAATCACCTGAGCGATTTAGAGGAAATTTAGAATGACAAGTTTGAAGCACTCTGTGTAGTCGAAAAATGATATGGCTTTAGACATTTTTTCTAACGAAAGTAAACATCATGGCAATTTCGAACTTTTTGGGTGTATTCAGCAAGGTTCGAACAACATATGCAAATTTTTTGCAAGCCGTCGAAGCATCTGGAGGACGTAGAGAATATTGTGTATGAAAAATGTAACGCGAATCTTGCTTATCACACGCGACTACTTTTCCCTCGATTCCGCAAACGAGCGCCCCGCGGCCGAGGTCGGCCATTTCCGAAAATGTCTGTGCCGATCTAATTTCAATTGTTCCACGCTTACACGCCGGAAACTCCGGGTCGGACCATCGCTTTTCCGAGAGCTTCGACCCATAAAAACGAATATATTGACGCCCGGATCCCATTGAATATAACAGAAAAAGAAAGACCGTCGGTTACCGGGCGGAAAAAAAAATCGACCGTTCCACCATTTTGTCGAGATATTCGCTCGGATCGTTCTGTGTTTTCGCTGTGCACGGCCTGGTCGACGATCCACGCGCGCGTGTACGCCTCGTGGACAAAGGTCAAATCAATTCGAACGATTCGAATCGAACGAAATCGAGTTGATGATGCTGTCCCGTTGGTGGTGGTGGTGGTGGTAGTGGTGGTGGGAACGCAGAAACGTTGGAAAGGGGATCGAGAAGGGAGGTGAAGGGTGGAGAGAAGAGGGTGGAGCGGACAATAGGCGGTCGTGCAGGGGCGAGGGTGGACGATGATCCTCCAGTGGAAACGAATTGTGGGAGCAACGGGGAAAACTGTTGCAATTTATTCAATGCCAAAGTGGAATGGCCGCGCGCGCCCCGATCCGCCGCGGCGGTCGAGTGCCGTGGAATTGCACTCTATCGGGCCATAACAATTATTAGCATTGCGACGCGGCACGGAAGTAGCACAATAATATGCATAGGAGGGCTTACAGGCGTTTCCATTACATTAGCCTTCGCGCGTGGACGCGAACGCGAACGCGAAACGGTGGGCGCGGGCGCGGACGCGGACACGAACGGCGGCGGCGTCAAACGATCCGGAAATAAAGCGGAATTGCATATCGGAAACTTGGCTGTCTGGCCAGCAGCCAGCCCCCGGAGCCGGGGAGCTAGGACCTCCTAATTCTGTCCTTTTCGAAAAATCGACACTTTATTCGTGCCCCACGTTCGTAAGTTCTCGGGGCCCCCCCGGACACCGCCGGTTAGCCAGATCGACGAGAGCCAATCCCCGAGTAGACGGCGAATAAAGGGGAATTGGTATGGATAGTGTACGGGACCCGGCCACAGTCTAGGGGGATGATTACAATGTAACCGCCCCATTATGCCGTTGCGTCGCGATTCTAAGGGATTTACCGCCTGCCGACGATCTGTTACCACGCCGATCTGATTATTCGGCCTGTCTCGCTGCCCCTCCTCTTCCTCATTCATCGTTTTGTCATTATTCTACACTCCGTATTTTGCGTCTTGAGAATCTACTATTCCTCTGCCAACTGTGAAGCACTCGATAAAATCTGAAGGTCGCGTTGAATTTCTGTGCGCAGACGATCGCAAAAGGTCAGAAAGGATTTCGCGTTCCCAGCGTTCGTATCGGTAAAATTACGGGGCAAAATTTCACGCGGGCAATGCCGGTGATTCGTGCGATTCGACAAATGAATTCGATTTTTGGTAGGGACAATCGATCCCCGCTGAAAACGTCACACGCTGTTACGAATTGCGGCGCGGCGGTATGCGAATGACGGAAAATTACAAGCTCGTAACGAACATCGATGCGAGCAATTAGAAGGGGAACGACAAATCGCCTACACCTAACGTGCCATTGGTTCGCCGTAAACTGGTAATTAGTCGGCGTGCGTTCGGTGAAAGCGCAAATACGCTCTGTCACCGATATAATTAGTCTATAACTCTTGCGACGGGATCAGAACTCGGTCGTGCAAGCGTTCGTGTAATAGCATAAATTATTGCTGAACCGTTGTGAGGCACGGGGTCCTACTTCGTCCATCGTCGACTACCGACACATTTTATACGGTACAGAGAGTGACCCGTGTCGATACAATCACCTGATTCGCTGCATAATTCACCGTTACGCAACCTGTTCCCCATTGAACCCTTTCACGGATAATTCAGGAATCGAGGGATTCACGAACAGGGTTCAAATCGGCCGCTAATTGCACTATTTCGTTATCCCGATCGCCGTTCAAGCTGAAATTGTCAGAAAAATGTTCCCACATTCTTCCATTCGCAAGCCTCGACGTGTCTGCATTAATACACTTCAACGTTATCGCAATCTCCACATTTCTACATGGCTGAGTTTTTAAATTTCTAGGCCTCTAGATCTCCAGGCTCCTATATTTCTAAACTCGTAGATTTTATATAACCACATTCCTCCATTCCTACATTCCTACATTCCCACATTCCTACATTCCTACATTCCTACATTTCCACATTCCTACATTCCTATATTCCTACATTCCTACATTTCCACATTTCCACAGTTCCACATTCCTACATTCCTACATTCCCACATTCCTACACTACTACATTTCCATACTTCCACATTCCTACATTCCCACGGGCATACATTCCTAGATTCCTACATTCCTACATTCCTACATTCCCACATTCCTACTCTTCTACATTTCCACACTTCCACATTCCTACATTCCTACATTCCCACGGGCATACATTCCTAGATTCCTAGATTCCTACATTCCTACATTCTTACATTCGCACATTCCTACATTCCTGCAATCTTACCGTCCTACATTCCCACATTCTACAATATAATTTTTATCTATCCCATCTGCTGGGTCGTTTATGTTGACGACCAACTTTTTCACTGTTTTAGGCTTTCACAACATCTCAAAAAATGATGAACTGCATATTAAAATCGATATTTCAACATACAAAGGTTGGAACGCCAAATGATTAAAGTACTAATAGGAAAAAATAAATATCCGGAAATAGACGCCTCTGGTTATCGACAGGGGGGTAAGATACAATTGTTCTGGCGTTATTGAGGGATCATCAGCACTTCTAAGGTATTTCCCAGGAAATTCTCAAATCAGCAAGAAAATGTCCAGGCTCGCACGACAGCTGATTCGTGTGCAGGTACAAATCTGCTTACGCGGGAGAGTAACAAGCTCACGAGCGGCATGGTTGGTGCAAAAAGAACAGACGGGTGGCGGTTACATGGGGCGTGGCAACGACCAAAGGGCTAAAGGGCCGGGCCAAACGAGTTTTCGAATTTTCCAGCCGACCGCCCCGATGCAAGGGTCAACTAGGTTAATTTTTCCCTCCTGTTCGACCGGGACCGTTCTCTCCTCCGCGTTTCTCTTTCGGCGTTGTCCATCGGTTTACCCCGTGCATATTCACGCCGTCCTCTCTCCTCCCGAGATTCTGCCACCCTCCGAAAAACCGTTTTCTCCCCGATTGTCTCTCGTCGTTCATTCCAATTTGTGCTCAGACGTTGACCCGTATTTTCGTAGGGAGAGGGACCGAAATTCCTGGGAGAAAATTCCGGCCAATGAAACATTCCCGCAGTCTATTGCGAGTGTCGGCGGTTCGAGAAAGGGTTGCAAAAGGCTGTTAAAAACATTTCCGGTAAATCAAGTGTTATCGATAGAGGACTACCAGAGCTTATTAGGCGAGAGAATTTTCTTCCCGGTGCTCGATTGTCTCTGGCAACGGGATCAGACGTTGACCCGTATTTCGGATGGCATCGGACGAAGGGGAGAAGAGCCGGGTCCGCGTCGCGGGCGAAATTCGAGGGAAAAATTTCTACCGAATGAAATATTCCCGGGGTCGATTGTGAGTTTGGACGTTTTCCGGTTGATCGGCCGTTGCACCGTGACCGCCGACGCGGAAACCTCCATCCTGTTTCCGGCAGACCGCGCCGCAGCCGTCACTCCGTAATCTCTGACACCTACTTCTGTGCTCCTCTCTTCTCCTGTACCTCTCTCTCCGCACCCGTGGACGAAAAACTGATCAGCAAAGCCTCTCCGCTCTTCGGGGCCGGATATTTGCTTATCTCCCGTCCAGATTTTCCAAATTAATTTCTGATCAAGCCGGCTAATTCCCTATTTCTGCCTCCAGGATGCTTATCCGGGTGAGTCCACCAACGGACTCATAGTTCCGTCGATTTATTTACCCGTTTCTACTTTCACGGATCACGGGGGCCATTCGAATGAAATATAAATTTATTTACTCACTGAACGGGAACTGCTGGAAATTTTATGAATTTAATGGAAACACAACAGACAGAAGTATCGCCTAATAATACGCAACAATTATCGAATGTTTTAAATTAATGTACTGAATGCAGGGTCCAAACCAGAGCCAGAGGGAATCATTTTCGGGAAAACGAACGAACCGAAGTACAACGGTTTCGAGCGAAGCGTTACGCATTAAAAAGGGAAGATTCGCTAGGCGATTCGATGGAGTCGCGAATTCCCCCATCCCTCCCCCCACCCCCGCTCGAAACGGTCCTATGAAAAGGAACATCATAAATGTCGTTCGCCGATTAAAACGATTACATCGGGGACGGTCCAGGTTTCGCCCGGTGGTGGTTCGTCTTATTTTAGCCCACAGCGATTTCACGTTTATTACTACGGGAATAAACCAAGCTTTCAGATTATTACGGCGGAGCGAGGGCTGGGCCGGGGCGGAGGGGGGCGAGGGAGGAGACAGGGAGAGGCGGTTTCTAAATTTACTCCGGGATCGTCCGAGTCGTTTTGTCGATATATGTTAGCCGGGAGAGGGTACGAGGGAAAGTTGCGGTACGGCCGCAGAGAGGAACAAGCTGCGATTGACTGACCGCAAAGTTTGACAGTACAATACCTCTATCGTTACAATAAGGCTTCGGAGACGCGACGCATTACTGCGCGCATCCACGAAATTCCTCGTATTTCGACGTGTACCCGCGACTCTGTACTTTCCGGGACGTTCCGCTGCGCCGAGGACTGGCACAATGCGGCTCGCAAAAGTGCACCTGCACTCCAATCGAATTTTAACTTCTTCAACTTCTTTTTCCGCCTGATTCGCCGGTCCGTTCATTTTTTGAATAGTACGACTTTCGGCGAATTACATTACTTCTCAACGTCCCCGTTCTTCATTTTTAATCGTCCTCCTTCGCGAGTGTACACTCTGTTTTCTGTAAATGGTCGAAATCGCATTCGTCCAGTACTGTATTTTGTAACAGAGATTCTGTTTATTTTCTTATTTCGCTACTTGCTTCGTTCTAATGCAAAGAAAATGAATAGTTCGAAGTCGAAGCTGTCGTTGATACGTAGAAAGTAAAACATGCTGTTGAGTCTCGAAATGATTGCCAGATGGAAAACTGTCCTTTGTCAACTTAATTTAATCCGTTCCTCGCACTGACACGAGGGTTGAAGGATTAATATAACAACGTTTCTAGAATAATGACCGTCGACAACAAAGAGTACGTTCTTCACTGAAAATTAATACCATTATATTTCGCTCGCGCTTTGATATAGGAAAATAAGCAACGACTCTTCTGTATATTTAAATCTTGCAAATCCCATAATAAAATCTTGCTTCGTGCGCCTGTTTTACCTAACAAGTAGACCTAACAGTGGACCGATTAACAGAATCAAAGAATATCAATGGAATATTTTCAGCTTCTTACAATCAATAAACCGAAAAGAAAATTAATATTTGAACGGTTCTAGTTTGCATAAAGATCCACAGTCTGCTAATAAGGAGTAGCTTTCTATCAGGTAGAAAATCGTTTCGCATTGTGATTCGCAGGAGGAACTCTTTCAGCTCGGGGAATTACACGAACAGATTACGATTGTAACTTTGTCGTCGGGATTGCCAGTCGAGGTCTTAGTTAATCAGTTGTAGCCATTAGGAAGTTCGATACGGTCTGAAACAAAAGCGAGAGACAGGTCAGGCTCGGGTTAGCGCGTTCGAATACCGTTTCCGAGTGATTTCCATTTATTTACAGTTTATCGTTTCGCAGACGACTCTTGTTATTTCACGTTTCCCTTGTTAGCACAGAAAAGGCCGGGTCCCGGAGAAAGGGAAGAGGGGAGAGCAGGGAGGGCCGGCTTCCCCCGTTTCTTTTTGACATCCGGATTTCTCCGCGCTCTCCGGGATCGAAGCTTGAAACCCGGGGAAGGTTTTGCGCCGGGTACCAGCCAGACAATCAGACGAGTATTGAGGCCAGAGACAATCGTCGTTCGACCGGATGGACTTTGTCGCTTCCACCTCCGATTATCCTTTGACCGACCTATAGATGAGACAATAATACGAGAGAGCCACTCGTAGGAAAGATAAGAGGAGCACCCTCCCTCCCCCACCCCCTCTTGCCCCCGCCGGGTGGGATGGTAAGCGGGAGGAACGCGCGCCCGGAACCGTTATTTCTCGTTATCGGTTGTTACGTGTGCGAAACAAACGAATCCGACGATGGTAAACCCTTTGTGTCCTTGACGAGCACCGAATCCCACCCTACAATAGTTTCGTTTCACCACTCTTCCCGAACAAACTTTGAAAAAGATTTCATCGATTCGGATGGACGGGCTTGTACCTCCGCACAATGCTGGCCCAATGAAATTCGCTGTTTGTTCGATCCCCCGGTAAACAGTGGACCGGGGTTGATGCGACCGCGCGCACGTCGATCGGTTAATTAGAATTTTTATACCGACTCCGCTATTATTCCCCGAAAATGCCGTCTTCGTCGCTCGCTGTTCCTCCTCGTCTCGATTTTTATCGAACTCGAAAATTATTCGATCTCCATTGGGTCCTCCTCGAGTCCAATTACTTCGCTTTCCAGGGGAGCAGCATTTTTCAAATTTTTACAGACGGGCGAATTAATTACCGAATTTTTCGATCGACACTTTCCGGACCAGCCATTACCAAGCATTTTTGGATTTTCAACAGATTATCCACGAATAAGCGAATAAATAATCCCGTAATTTTAATAAATTTGTAAGATCATTTTTAAGCTCGGTACACCACAATTGACAAAAATCCTATTAGTAGATTTCCACTAGAAGAAGTATTAAGCGTCGATGTACCTGTGATTTTCGTACTAACGATTGTGAAACCACTGTTTCTCGAGAAAGAAAACGGTGGCCGAAGCGTTCGCGGGCAAGTTCGAGAACGTCGGCGTCTGCGTCGGCGTCGGCGTCCGCGTCGGCGTCGACGGCGCGGTGGCAGTGGCGGTCTCACCTTAATCCTATTACGCATTTCCTCTCTTGAAATTAATATCTCGGAGCCAGCGATGCAGCAAACAAATACGGGCCGGCTGAAAATAGTAAGCACAATGGCGCGCCGGGTGAAATTCATTATTTCGAAATCACGGAATTCGCTGTCGGAGGCTCGCGCTGACAAAGGACTAGCAGGCTTTTGCTGAACATTCGTGCGGATTCATAGTCCGGCAAAGCTTATTGAAACTCGTACATCAATCTGCGTGCACATGGATACACGGGGCTGCATGCGTGCCCATGGAATATGTACTCGCGAAATGGACCGACATTCTGTTACGGACTTGGCGAACAAAGAGAGAGGGAGAGAGAGAGAGAGAGAGAAACGGTGGATAGTACAGGGGTACAGAAGGCGAAGAGGGTTAGAAGAGAGGGAGGGAGAGAGGGGTCTCGAAAAGTAAGTGTATCCATACCCGAAGGACCGAGGAGAGGATTAGTCGAACTGTTCCCATGAAATTGTTGCTGTCGCTTGTGGAATCGGGTTGCTTTGCCTTTGCTGACTTCTCTTCTCTCGCAGGAAACTCGCCTCTCTCAGGATCCTCTGTCTGGCGTACCCTTATTTCCTGCCGCTACCATCCGACGGAGACAGTGAACGCGTCGGGCAAAGTCGATGCAACCCCCGTTTGATTACACTCTGCGATCCGATTATATTCTCGCAGACGTGAACGAGTATGCTTCGCGCGATTCCGGACCCGTGAACTTCCCCGCGACGACGGATCCAACGCGGAACGGGCTCAACGGGTTTACCTTGTCCCCGACAATTCCAACCAACGCCCTCAGAACATCGTATTCTTTGTTCCCGCCTCTGTGCCAAGAAATTTCGGCCTGGTTCGTACTTACCAGCCAGTCCAATCGCTTTTCTTTCGGTCTTCTTCGCTGGCGCTCAAGTCAATTATTTCTACCACTGTTGGTCTAGTTTACTGTTCTTGTGCCGTCTATTTTATACTGTGCCAGTTATTGCAGTAATATGGCACATCTAAAGTGTAAATATACATACAGTCTTTTCTCGATCCGTATCCCAAATACTTGGCTGATAAAAGTCACAGAACTATCCCCACTACCGATGGGTATACCCGTGAGGGGCCTCGAAGGAGTGTAATAGTATCTCCTGGACGATATACGTCGCTGGTAAGACCCGCGTTGTGGACATTTATCGAGAAAACACTGTATATCAGTTGTGTTGAATTCGAATGTTAAATATAATTCTTTTTCCAACTGATTTTAATCGACAGACACTTAATAGTTTTATAGACTTGGAATAATAAAATCTACCGTGCAGTTGGCTGGAGGTAGCTTATCAAAAAAAGATTGTAGTGTGCTTTAGATTGAAGGTAGCTCGAAAAATGAAATTGGAGTGTGCTTTAGAATGAAAATTGCTGAAAAATTAAAATTGGAGAGTACTTTAGGTAGCTCAGAAAATAAAATTGTAGTGTGCTGTAGACGGAAGACATCTCGAAAAATAAAATTGCAATATGCTTTAGAATGAGTATTGCTGAAAAATTAAGATTGCAGATTGCCTTTGACTGATGGTAGCTCAGAAAATAAAATTATGGTGTGCTCAAGACTGAGGGTAGCTCAGTAATTAAAATTGTTATAGACGGGGGATATCTGGAAAAATAAAGTTGTAGTGCGTTTCGGAACGGAGATAACAGGGTGCGACGGCAAATTAGCATAAAAATGTGGAGTCTATGGGAGGTGCTCGAGGACCGTAGTTAATCCAAGGACACCATTGACTACGATTGTACCACTCAAATGCACTATTCCTCCGGGTATCCTAGGGTTCGGGTTTGAAGGGGGTGTATCAGGGGGCGGTACGCGGAGCTTATGAATACGTCTGAAAAGTGTATCGGCAATTGCCATCTCTTTCACGTAGCGATATGTGCCCATGGTATAATCGGATCCTGCCAGTGGCAGTAGCGGCAATTGGACCGATAGGAATGGCTACCATTAGAGTATCTTGGACACGGCCCAGAAACCGGTTCTGCAGTAAATGGATTTTCTTTGAAAGACATCGTGTACCTCGGTAGCCAGGAGCCGACAGCGTTTTCATAACTCTGTCCGATTCATCCGCGAAATCAGCGTTCCCGATTCGATCCGTGGCTTGTCGACGCGTTCATCGCTAAAAGCTATCTCTCTCTCTCTCTCTCTCTCTCTCTCTCTCTCTCTTTCTTTTTCTCTGGTTCACTCTTTTACACGTATCGGCTGGCAATCTTCTCCCTTCAATGAGGAACTCAGCGCGTAATAATAACGTAACCAGTAACCCAAGATTCCCCACTATAACCTGAAAATTCTACCGACCCGAATTTTTCCTCAGGTTTGAAAATACGTTCGATATTGCTGCCGCGAGTGGAGATTTATGGCAGCCGAGCCACGACACTCCTGTATTAGCTCTTTCACCGCCAGCGGATCGCAAAATCTTTAATCTATAGCTGCAACAGCTTTCGAAATTATCGAAAAACATTTTCCCACGTCCCGAACAGAAAATCGTTCCACCCGAAATATTTCTGAACCCTCGAAATAATTCTCATTTATTCATCGAAGGGCACAGAGATCGTTAAGATGAAACATTTCGCACTGCTACTGTTTTCCTAAATTTGTCTCATCAGAAATATGTTTCCATAATTTATTTATCGAAGAGGACAGGTTTACGACAATTTTATTGTGCAGCCCTCAATTATTTTAGACGAACCCAAAATACAAGACACAGAGAGTGGCTTTTGTGCCGCGAGCATACTGTTCAAGGATTTTTCTTCAATCGGCGGCCTTCCTGCCGAAATCCTCAGGCTGATCAGCGCAGATTATTCGATTTCGTTTGATCCGAGTCAGCAAACTGCAAGGGTCACTAAAGCCCAAACATTTGCCGGCGCATACGCGCGAAACCGAATGTTTCCGATCGAGACGAGCGCATATGCCAGCTGGACACTTATGCAAACATCAGGAGCAAACTTTTGCACGCATGGTCAGCGACGCACACGGACTCGAAATAAAAAAAAACAGCCCGAAAGAACTTGGTCAAACAGGTTTAATTCTAGATTGAGACTAGCGGACAGGGGCTGATTTCCGGAAGGAAATTTTGACCAAACAAAAGTATTCGTTTGGCTAACTGTGACCCTCCCTTATGGCGTTCATGGAGTTTACATACGCTGGAAGGATTCGCCGATTGCTGATCTCGGACCTTTAGCTTTCTCCCTTTTTTTTCTCAGTCCCCGGTTGATATGACGATAAAATACAGAAAGCCGATGGTAAAAATGATTCCTGGGAGCTGTGATTCTTTCGGATTTTACGGTTCAGAGGTATCCAGGCTCAGGACTTTCCGCATCGATTGGCTTCCACGCAGGGACAGCTCGGCGCAATAATGAATACGAGGAGCCGTCTTATTTATACCACGTGGATACGGAGTAAAAGGGCGGAATTATTATTTTGGCACCGTCCATTTATTCACGCGTCTTGGTAATCTTCTCGTCGAACGGATTCCGTGCCAGCGAGGAGCTTTGACCGTGTCAAATTAATCCTTCGCCTCGGGATTCCCTCCTTTCGATTCCGAGCAGGGTAATTTTCTGTGAAACAGATCGATGAGTCATCCCCGAAATTTATACAGTTCCACCTCGAACGATCGAAAAACTGCATCCCACCAATCGAAATCTCCGCACCGTGTATTTTCGGTTCGCCTGAAATAATTAAATGCAAAACGTCGTGATTCGCATCGTTCTAGGAAAAGCTGACCTAGGATTTCTCGAAACGTTATACCGAATTTTTTCCCGCATTTCGACAGAAAGGACGGCCACTCTTTGGCCACGTAGCTCTTTTTGAACGATGTTTTGTGCCCGCCGAAGCAAACGTTTAATTTTTTCCTCCACGGTAAAACAACCATAAATTCGAAACCTTCGCGCAGTTCTCACTGTTGCGCTTCTCGGCGTAAGCCGCGTCCTTTTGGAAACATTTCGCTTTAGAACATCGCCGAAAAAAGCATTTCACTAGCGTCCGCGCCGGCCTCATCATGGGGTACAATGCACTGGACACGGTCAGGCAAAAGTTCACTTTCAATGTGCCCCTAGATCAACCAGCGGATAGTTTAATTGGTCGTCTGGGCCAACTGAAAATGCCAAAAACCGAAGCCAAACATTTCCCGAAAAACCGTCGCTGCGACTCTTGGTAATTACTGGATCATTCCACAAAACCCGGGAACATTATTTCAAATCGTATAGCTGATCGATACATGGCAAAACGACATTAACCTTTTACGTTACATTGGAAAACTAAAAATCTCCAGCCAATTTCCATACGCCGAAATAAATAAATTTGGTGAATAATTCCTCACAGATGCAACTTTACTGGATTGCACTCGAAACTGTCGTTTAAAAACCGAGTGGGGAGGAGGGGTGGGGAGAGGTTCAAGGACCAACCTAATATTTCTATTAATAAAAATATGCATATTTTCCGAGGTAGCACAAAGGGAGTGGAGCCGGAGATACGCAGCGAGATGCAGGCTGGGGTAGAGAGGAAGGAAAACAGGGAAAAAGGACGGCGCAAGCGGGAGTAGACGGTGTCCCAACGTGCGATTAGATGACTTGTCAACCTACGAGAAAATTGCGTTTTACAAACTTGTTTCGAGAAAAGAATTGGAGGGAATTGCGGATGAGGGCGGTCGGAAGGAGGCAGGTAAAGCAAAAGAAGTGCGGGTGGGTGGAAAGGGTGAGGGTCCGTCGCGAAGAACCGGGCAGAGAAAGAGAAAGAGAGAGAGAGAGGAGGGGAGTGGAGGTACCAGGGGAAGATAGAACAGAGAGGATCGGGATGAGGACGAACGAGAGAAAGAAAGAAGAGGAGACCCTTCTTATATTAGGGCGAAGCGGTTCTGAACCGAGGCTCCGAGCGATGCAAAGTCGCCGCGCCGCCTCTCTAGCACCTTGTCCTCCCTTTTCCGTCCTCCTCGTCTCCATCTACTTCTTACAAAGAGAGACACAAATTGCCTTGGAACTTAGTTTCGTCAGATATAAAGGACTTTCCGATTACGTTAGCCGTACTCCGTGATTGATCCGAAGATGACGATTGCGACGGCGGCTCGATGTGACCTTCTTTCTTCCCGAGAACATTTACCGTTCCTCTCCTTCGACTCGCGCGGAAATACACTTCGAGACCGACGTTTTCGGCCCTCGCCGCTCGGCGTTGCTTGCAAATCCGCTTTGTGTCGCGCGAAAGCGCGAACAGTGCTCTCTGGTTCTCAAAACTACTCCGAGTCTGTTGCACATTGCTAAATTCTGAGCATCTGTGTTCACTCATAGCTCGCTCAGAACGCCACGTCTGCCAAAAGTGGGAGACGGAATTATGTATTTAATTTTCGCATTAATCTACCAAACAAATTCCATTGCGATCTGAATATTCTTAGAGTAATTCTTCAACTGTTCGATTTTTGTGACATTCAATGTTATACAGTGATATCTATGTATATGTCGCCAAGACCTGGATGATAAACGTCGCGGAATTATCCCCACTACGCCGAGGAGTGTAAACATAACACGGCTCCGGTATGTCTCCAAGACGATACACGACGCTGACGAGAACCGTGGTGTTGACATATATGGAGAATAACACTGTACTTCGATTTTATGATTTGATTAGCAGTTAATAATGGA
This sequence comes from Halictus ligatus, assembly GCA_028454255.1. Taxonomy (NCBI): domain Eukaryota; kingdom Metazoa; phylum Arthropoda; class Insecta; order Hymenoptera; family Halictidae; genus Halictus; species Halictus ligatus. The sequence continues at coordinate 13,322,357 of CM052140.1, forward strand.
ATACAATTTTTCTCTGCTCTGAGAACGGAAATTTATAGAAACAGCCACGTCCAGGACAATTGATAGACTTTCCAATGATTATGCTGTATTCATAGGAAACTGAATAATTTTCGGCACTAAAAAATGATTTGTAGCAGATCACAAATGTGCATTGGGAACCGCAATGCCTTTCTCGCGATCAACCATTAGCACAGTTTCAGGAAAATAAGTTTTTTCGTGACTCTGTGAGGGACCGTTCTGCATTGAGAAGACTCGTCGCTTGGAAAAGTATCACATCGGTAGGAAATCGACCCAGCCGCGATCTAATTTCCTCTTCTCTCTGATTTACGCTTTCATTCGTGAGACGATCAAATCGACTTGATCGGACTTTCTCGGATCCGACTATAATACCGTTCGGCCCGCATATATGTTATCGGATAGCGTCTCCCTGTCGGCCACTAGCTTGAATTATACGATTAATCTCCTATCGAAAATTAGGTTACTGGGTTACGATGGATAGCGATGAAATTCTCCTCCGAAGAATGGGAGAGAGTGCCGAGTACGGACTCCCGGGAACGTCTGAACAATAAGTTCGAACGAAGGAGTGTTCGATTAATCAGCGTATTGTGTGTCTGGAAGAAGTTATGGAATTATCGACCCCATCGGCTCGTAAATCATAACACTCGCCCCTATAAGCGAGACAGTGTTCTGCGGATATTAGGTTGCTCCGAATGCTCTTCACGAATGAGCGTTTCGCAATCTGAATTGTTCAAACCGGGATCTAACTCGGGCTATTACTAACAGACGTAAAATAATAATTTATATCTTATTATTCGCTGACGAAAAATCACGTTTGTCGTTTCGAGAAAATGAATGGCGACTAATGTGAATAGTCTGTAAGTGATACAGTTTGTGCTCTAAATAAATTACCACACCCCCGATTTTTGCCGGGGTTGTAGAAATTCTCCGGGATGTTTCCCAGTTGGAATTTCGTTGAGGGTTGCAGTTTCTGGACAGGCGTAGGTCCAAAGACGGTTTGCTCATTAGCAGTTCCGTGGCAATGGTTTTACGTTCGCAATAGGAATGCCTGTATCGAGAGGGAGCGAGGCCCCCCGATAACCGTTATCTCCACCGGCTCGCGATATTAGCCCGAAAACGCAGCGGCGTAAACATCGTAACGTGACAGTTCCTGGTTGCGCGGGCTAGCTGACTTCCTAATAACGGCAGGAAGTGCAGCGGCGAGTGCAACTCTCTACCTCCTGCCCACCTCCCCCCATCCCCGCCCCTCGGTTCGTTGGTGCTCGACTCGCTCCAGGCCGGCGTGACGTAGATAGGAAGCGAACAATAATTGATCGAACCCTCTAAGCTCCGGCTATAAGCCAGTGATCCTGTTATTGCAGATACGCATGAATATGAGCGGCCGTGTCCCCTATACCGGCTGCCTAAACGCGCAGGTTTTGCTCTAGATTTGTGTCGAGCTTTTAACGAGCCACTGCCGGCCGAGAAACCTACGAGATACTACGGGAAATCGCTTATACAAATCGTGACGATCGCCGATTGAATCTTTTCCAATCATCCCAGGCGTTCCTCCGAAGAAGAAGACTCGTTCGATAATATTCCCGCAAGCTGGGGTCGGGAGATATAGCGTTTTTGTTTGCTGTTTCGAACATGCTGCCAGACAGACACGAATGGCAATTTTATCGAGGTGCATTCGAGGCTTGTGTTCATTGTGCCCGGTTTTACACGAGCAGAAACGGCCATAGTTGTGCAATAGTTGGATCGAAGACAGCATAGGCTGGCTAAAAACCGATTTTTTAATTTGTCGAACGAGCTACAAAACTTCTAGTCCCAATTTTCCTAAAGAGTAGATTTTTTTATAATCTCTATACCCTGGTCTACGATTCTGATAAGATTTCGTGGAAGCTAATGTGAACAATAACCGCAAAGCAGAAATAAATACGGACTCGGCGGATACCATTACTTCCGGTCTTCCGCTGTAACAGTATCTAAATAGTGTACTCAACCAACTTGCAACCAGCTTCAGAGCGAAGCGCATTTCGAGTTCTCGCCGTGATTTCGGCAACGCCGCGCGTTTGTATCTTAGGTCCGTGAAAACAGCGGACACGGTGTCCAATGAATACTAAACGCGGTTGAATGTCGAACAACACCGGACCCGGCGCTTTCATTTCGATGCCCAGCCAGCGAACATTGCTCAAGTGTTGGCCGAATGTTTCAGACTGTGACAATAGCCGGGATTATCGTAGGTGAAACAGCCTATACTCCCATCAAGACCAACTATATAGCCACGGCTAGGCCGCTTATCTCCGTACGGTGGCATGCTAATCAACGAGCCGCTATACCTACATCTGTATGGAGTAAACGTGTCTGGATAGTTATCTCGATTTGTCGAAATAATCCCGTCGCTAGTCCCGGCACACGTTTCTGTTTCGCTAACCGCTGATCCTTATCGACGATACTCCCTCTGATAACGTGGTTCTTCGTAACCCATTAAAAAAAAAGCATTGTGCTCGCAGTGCAGATGTTGAATGCATATCCCGAGGATGTTCGAGCCTTTGATGTAGATTTACACGTGAAGTGTCGACTAATTTTCGGGCGGATTCTCCTCTCTTAAAAAAAGGAAACTATATGTACCAAACTAGAAAAGTGGGCTGTATTTACAAATAAGTGTTGAACCGAATACGAATTGAGACGTAGCGTGCAAGAGAGCAGCTAGAGAACGACGTTTTCCCTAGCGTGCTTGGAATCGAAATGCCTGGGAGGATCGAGCCAAAAACCAACGTAACGTTAGATCCTCCCTCTGCTTCGGGATTTTCCTCCCTTACGTAGATAATGAGAGACATTCCCGGATTGGCCAGAAGGAGAACTAATTGGGGGTGGACGGTTGGAAAGTGGGAGATGGGACCGAGGGAACATCCTGATGGTCCCAAGGCCATCCTGATGAACCAAGTCCCATCAGCCACTTACTAAGGGCGAGAGTTGCCAGAGCCTGGGAAACACTCAGGGCGCCTGGCAATCGTCAAGTGCCAAGCTAAAGAAGGGCAGGATGGGACTACTGGCAGATTTATGGCACGGACCTAGAAAACTAAATACAAGTGCTAACTCTACGCCTTGGGAATTAGCTAAAACGATGACAAGGCCACTCCGTACCTAATTCCCAAAAATCTCCAAAGTCACGTTCCAAGAGCATAAAGCAATACCCATGCCGTAACCAAATGTCCCAAGCTGGCCGCTACAGCATGGATACCCGTTGCAAACATCATACTCGGTGTCAAAAATTGTCATTTTCTTTTCGGGTTCATCTTTATGCAACAGAGAGTATAGTGATTTTTATATGTCGCCAATTTTATATGTATACCCCGTCAGGTATTGCGAAGAGGCCTCGTAAACATGACACACGTCTCCTGCACGATGGATGACCCTGACAAGACCCGTGTTGCTGACAAATATCGAGAATTCGCTGTATTCTGTTTCTTCCTACTATTCACCTGTGATTAAATACTACATTAGTTGAACGGCTTGCGATTTAAGATTAGGTTAATGGTTACTTAGATTACCACACCGATTGACACATTACTATTCCCTTTCAGTTTCACTTTCTGCTCGGTCGCAAAGCTTTTCCCAGTTCCCGAACTAGGTTTTTCCGAATGAAATAAAAACTGTCAGCCGAATTTCCAGGGGGGGGGGGGAGGCGCGATCGCCTCCGGTGGCATAACAATCTCGTGTCACCGGTTGGAACGCGCTGCCCCAGAAAATTGCGTTTCAAAAGTCTTCGACGAGAACTTCGGAACCGCGTAAATCAGTAGCAGATTCGCGAGGAAACGTTGGAGGGTCGGCCGCCTCGAGGACAGTTTTCTCGCTTTGCGCGCGGGCGGCAAATAAATTGCAGTTTAGCTCCTCGGGGGGGAATAAAGGAACGTCGTCAGCAAACAAACGGCGGCGGCAAGCGTTACAGGTGACGGACTCGTTTGCGGCACTGTCAGCCGAATTCACGGGGTTGGGCCGTTTCAATCCGACCGCATTGATTACGCTCCTGTCGTTTAAAGACGAACCCGAGGAACACCGGGACGGGAAAAACCCCGAGACAGAGAGGCGCAAAACTGCCAGCCAAGAAACCTACCGGGTGATCGTAACCGTGCAGATACAATCACGCAGACACGATGGAACCGACACGGTCTCCGGTGGATCTCGAAATTAATTGCAGGAGAAGTCAACTTTCAATTTGGGAAGCAAGCAAAAATATATTCAATTTGAAGTACTTGAAATACCATGAGCACTTGAAGTACTGTGAGAAACTTCGGGTGTCAGGAGGCGAGTGGAATTATTTGGCCCAGCACAATCAGAGGCAGAGTCGCCAGATTAAGACTTGTCCCCCCACTCTACCTTTCCCCTCCTTCGACGCTATTCCCCCACGCTGCCGCCACGGTCCGGTCACGTGACTAATCCGGTACAGGCGGAGAGAGGGTAACTCTCTCCCCTCGATTCGCGTCAGTTCCCCTGATCCGATGACTCCGATCGGAGGTCCCCGCGATCTTTGTTGCAATATATTCGCTGGTTCCCCTCTTCCGTTGGTTATTACTCGATTCATCGAGCCGGCAGGCAGATTGCACCGATTCCGGGGTAGTTAGAACTCCTTCAGAGCCTTATCAAACTTCGTTTAGCCCCCTGTGCGCGGCACCTTAGCTCGTGCTAGAAGAGGGGAAAGATGCTCGAGCCAATTGGTAGCGCAGGTGTGCGAAACAATAAGGTTGTTGCTTAAAAAGGGAAAGGAAGTGGATGTTTAGAGTGGTCGACGGGGCAAGGATGTACCGGATGGGGTGGCAAAAGAGGGAGAGAGTGACAGAGGGGGTGAGAGAGAACTGAAGTGTAGGTGATTTCGCCGATTACAGAACGAATCCGTAGGATCCCTTTCATGCTCTCCTTTCACGAACGAAGTCAAGTAACAATTCCGAGATTACGCCGCTCCCGAAATGAAATTTCATTCGCGAGTCCCGAAGGACCAAAGCGGGAACGGGGGCGGAGGCGTTTCAAGGGGAGCAGACCCGCGACGGAGGTCGGTCTCCTCTCTTTTTCGCCAAGTTCTCCCCCCCCCCCCTTCCCCCGTCTCTCTCACCTTCTGGCTTCTTCTCTTCTCGGGTCCTCTTTCTCTTTATCCACCGTGCAACCGGTCGGCTCCAGTCTCTTCCAATTTTCTCTTCGTTTCGAGGCGAACTGGTAGGGATACGCCACCGGGGAGTTTACCGGAAAGATTTCGTCGCGGGACGATATTATTCCGTCTTCCACGGCTTCGGGCTCGCCTTCCCACGGACTTCCTGTCCCTTTAAAACCCTTTCGAACGACTTCACCCGTGCAGGACCACTCGGAACCCGCGCGATCGAGCTCGGACTAAACGCCCCTCATCGTTTCGATCTTGCACTGTGCTTGCATTCTCGGCCTTTATTAGATAGGAAGTACGAGGATCTTGATCAATTTTTCTGATGGCTCTTTCATGTTTTAACCATTGGCCACCGAACAGCGACTCTGGGAATAGAAATTGCTATAATTCGATAAAATGTCTACACTGCTAAATGTTTCTAGTCAAGTGTGCTACACTCGATTGCATATAGACAAAATGGATAAGATCATATGAGATGAATAGCGAACTGAATTTCTGTTCGACTCGCAAGAAAATGCAGAGGGCGGATAGCGCGGACTGAAGCTAAGTTGGCTTGTTATTTGCGTATCGTTCGCCGTAATTGGACGGAAAATGACAGAAGAAATTTTTAATATTGAATTACAGCGACAAACAAGGGTGTTTGAAACTCGAGGAAAATAACTGTCTGTTCTCCTCGCGGCTACGCGGCTCCTCTACTTTGGAATGGAATTAAATCCCCGGGATCATAAACACCCCTCTGACAATAACATCATCATAAAAGCCCCGCGAGGATAAGACACCGCGCGAGAGCACACATCTGTTCGCTCGTCGTAATTTACTTTGGAACCCCTTGATTGCGCGAGAGTCATTCGCACGGTGCATCAATGGAAATTTCTGCAGCCGCCATTATTAATTTAATGCCGGCCGAATAATTGCCAATTTCGTACGTCGCGATCGCTTCGATAATCTTCCGTGACTTGTTTCGTACTATAATTACACAAAATTGTCTAACAAAAACCGTGACTCGTCCATGTACGCCTTTATCATTTACATGCAGGAACGCAATGCAATTATTTCTGGCAAATGCGAGTAGATGAAACATTTTATGGATATCTAGTATATCGTTTCTCAAAATTCTATTCAGCTCTCGACTTTTACAATTCACGGAGGAAATTTTAATATTGCCTAAAGATCCACAGTTTATTGGTTATATTCTTGGTCATATTTTATTGGTTATATATTGGTTTATATGCCCACGTATTTTTATTTTGATGATATCACGGTCAAGTATGTTCAATATTTAATTTTTCTTCATTCTAAGAAGAAAATGTAGGAGAAAGCAATTTATTTAATGAAGCAGTGACAAGATGTTGCAATTTCAGTAATGGCTATTCTTCTCTCTTTACTCAGAAAAATTAATTCATAAAGACTAGCGTGTTCCTTTAAAGTCGGCGGAGCTAAAATATGGAATAAAAATTGTTTGGCGGTGTGTTCACTGATTACAGGATCGGAAATCGCGTGAGTCGATCAGGACCGTCTGGAACCGGAGGAATGTCCTTCCCGATAACCGTAGGGCTGCCGGTTAGGGTCCAGGATCGAGCGTAGTCTCCGGAGAAGACTAACAGGAGTACTCAAATCCGATCTAAGTCGACGAAAGGAGGAATTACTAATGCGACCGCGGGACGTACGTATATACCGATGTACCGAACCCGGTAGCATTTGCATGGCGCATCGGTAATAAACACTTGCTGAGCAAACGGTGTGTGCTCGACGTTTGATTGGGCCGGGCGCGTAATGACAGGGCATTGTCATGCAAATCTTGTCGAAACCCCGCCGCTTATGGCCCCGGGGCCCATTAAGCCTGCGGGGCGTTCGCTTATCGTCCTGTTTGGTGACCGTAAATCGTCAATTTGCGAGTTCCACGAACTTGACGGGCTTCGCGGCGTCCTTCGATCGGTCCTTAATTCAAAGGGAACTGATACCGGCCCCCGTTCACGCGGCAAATTCAAATCCGCAACCCCGGCGCTCCCCATTCGCGCCATTTCACCTGCGTAAATATTCGAAAGCTGTTCAAAATTTTCTTCGGGTATCGAAAAGGCCAAACGTGTCACTGAACCCGTGTACGATTCTCCAAACTATAAATTTTCGACGCAAGTACGTGTGAAGTTCCATAAAACTCTTTTTTCTTTATTTTTAAGCATTTGAAACCCTTCTGGGTTTATTCTGCTTTACAGGAATAATATAAGTGGGCACAATAATATAGAATACAGAGATAGAACAAAAAGAATACAATAATAATACAAGTGAATACGATAACAATGTCCGTTAATACTAAATATGTAGATTGCAATTTTTGAAAAAGGAATGAATACTGTCTCATTTTGTTTTTCTGTGTATTTGTATCGACGTGGTGCGAACATTTGATTTTGTTATTTAACCAGCCCTAGATATGTAGTGAAAATATTTTCTTTCTATTTCTATTTCATCACTATTATTTAAAATCCATTAATACAGTGTGTCTAGTTTTTAATATAATATAGATTACATATTCTTTCGTAAATTCGATATCGTTGGTCTCCAGGTGGATGAAGATTATTGATAGCATTTCATTTATATTTCTGTATGAAGTGGTGTAAGGAAAAATTACGAGAATTTTGTGGAGTTTTGGTTAGACTTATCTCGGTGAGGCTATCGCCTGGCACGCTTTTGAAACGACGAACAATAGGGCTCGACTGTGACCCCTATCTTTAACGGTAGCCGCCGACGGAGCGACGGATGAAATCGAATTCCTCGAACGTTGCCGTGGTAGAACTGGAACCAGTCCGCAGATAACCCTAACCGCGCTGCTTAATATTCCTTTCGATCAGCAGTCAACTGACCCTCTCGGATTTCACGAGATAACGTCCGGTTTCGGAATGCTATGTCTGATAAATCGTCCCTGTTGCGGACGATCATTATTCCGGGCGTGCCCTCAGATACACCGGTTGATACGATTTAAATAGATAGTAATGGTTTACGTATACCGGGCCACAAAAAATACTCTTGCGAGCTGTAACCCTATCTGATCAGATCGGGGATCACTAATTTTACTTGTCGGCCGTTAATATCCTGGAAAACAACCACCCAAAATTTTACAAGACCATCTATTAATTTTTCCGACCATATGCTACTAGATTGGGCTGGCACATCGAGGATAAATACAACAATGCGATACAACAATAACACAATAGCAATGAGAAAAACAGGGACTCAAATAAAAATTGTTTACACTCATTGCAGAACGTATATTACCAAATATGTGAGAGCCACTGCAAAGCCCATGAAGTGTCTAGTAAAATTGACAGAGGTTGAAATGATCTGAGAGCCACTCACCTGTGGATCCGAGGGGGTGGTTTCCGCAGTATCCGCTAAAAAGTGAAACCAGCGGCCTAACCGTGGCATCAGTCGAGCAGGGACGCATAATCCTTGGGTCGAAGGATATCCGTTAAGTTCTTCCATAATCGTCCGATTATTGGCGAACAGTTTCTCGATGGTGGGTTGGGGCTGCACGGTGGAAACGGGTTTACTATCGACTTTAAATTGTTATTCCCCTTCTATTTCTCTCCTCACCCTTCCGAGCTAGCCCACCTCCGGCACCGCGTCGACGCCATTGAGGAACAATAAATGATTATTGTCGAGACTATTACCGCCGGAGTGGCGAGCAGGCCCCATTGGAACTGTTCAGTGGTCAGTTTCTCTCGGTGCATGTGGTCTTGTGTGTACAAGCAACGCGCGTATACGTGCTACCATTATTTCTCGTATCTCGCGAGTCCATGCACAACCCACCCACCACTACCAACCGGCGCTGCCACACCGCCGGCACCACCACCTACCGCTCCTCTTCGGTCTTTCATTTTCCCTCAACCCCTCCCCCTCGAACCGCCACCTCTTCCTCCCTCTATTTCCCATAGACGGAAAGAGAGAGCGAGTGTACCTCTCTCATCCTACACACCACCTCTCCCACCCCCCTCACCTCGCACCAACCCCTAAAATACTGGCAATACGAGCAAATAAACTGCGCTCACTTAATTCGCCACCGGAATCTGTTGTAAGGAAGATAAAGCGATTTTCAGTGAGATTGTTATTGAGTGAATCGACCCGCGAGTAATTATCGCTGGCAGGCTTCTCGAATCGACGTGCCGCGGCGTTGAAACCAGCTGCCAAGAAAATTCCTGATCCACCCTGTTGCGGCCTGATAGCGAAAATTAGTTGGACAGAACCGGCTTCGACTGCCATCAATCAAAATATGTGTCTTCAGTTTTCATTACCACCTTCAACTTTTGTATTATCCTGGTCGAGTGTATTTTTATTTTCCAGAAGATGTGGAGAATTTTTATCACCCTGGTCCCATTTCTAGTCACTGTATTTTTATGCTGTAAAAAATGTAAGCGAAATTATAATTTGTACGTGTCCGAGTCGTGTTAGATTTGAACACTTCGTTTGGCGAGCGTGAAGGTACTCGGGAGTTAGGTTCGAGTAACGCTACCGTGGAGGTGTTCGCAGACCTAGAAAAATCACAGCAATCCGGGGTGCAGGAAAAGTTTAAAGTAAATCAAATACGTTAATGTATTCTAACAGCAACGGGGCAAGTTCGCCGGGAGAAACGAATACTCAAGCGGCATTGTCAACTTTGGAAATCCTATTAATGTAAAATACCGGAATTCTTCGAATGATCCTTTAGATAGGCTTGTTCCGTATTCAGACTGCCGTGTGTGGCGCGACTCAGTCGAAAGAATTTGAATAAAACGAACGACGGATCGTGAAGCCTCTTCGGAAAGTTCCAAGGACTAAGATCAGAACTACCATCAACTGGCATGACCCGGATTTTCCGTAGTTCCAGGTGCAATCAGACCGGCGTTTTCAATTCTTTAAACCTCTTTAGAGTGTCCCGGGTATCGGGATCTGACTTCTGCTATCCTTTAGGGGGCTTTACATAATCTACGGTCAATACATGCGAGCCGGTCGCGCCCGGCGAGAGTCCCGATTTGTAGAAAACTGTTGTGCAACTCGCGCTGCTGAACTCCTCTACATAAGAAAATTTATATTCTGCCTTCCACCTGCGCGAAATCCGACCAAGAGATAACTTAAACACTGCTTAAACTGCCAACCATTGCGTGCACCAATACAAATATTTTGTACGCACAAAAATATTATAAACACTGCTTAATGTGGCAAGTATTGTGTGTAGTAAAGCAAATAAATTTTCGGAAAATATTTCTGATACTGTTTGAAGTAGCAGAATGTGCAAAAGAAAATATTTCAAGTGCTACCTGAAGTGGTAAATATTGTGTAGAAGTAACAAAAATATTCTTTGTCCAATAATTCAAAGCGAAAGAATATTTTAAATCTGATTTATTTTTATCAGGACACCTCAGAAATAAATTTATATATGTTTTGTTTAAAGGCTCCACTGGCGGATGCTAAAGTTGAAGGAGATATGGGAACGTAAGAGTTGTTTTGCAGGCTGTCGCCTCGCTGCACCCTTATTAAGGGCAAAATAACGTATCGGAAGGCAGAACGAACGCGCGATAGGAACAAGCGTTAAAATAGAGACACGACGAGGCAACGGATAGTTGAACGGACGCGAATGAAACGAAAGTAACATAATAAAAGACCTCAGGGAGAGATAAAACGACGAGCGTGGTAATACGGAAGAAAATGTTGCCGGTAAACTGCCACATTTTTTCGCTGCATATTTTTACGTTGTGTTTCACGCTTCTTGTTTCTATTTTTGCTCGTCAGTGCCGGGGCTTCCTCTGTATGTACGATTCCTTTTTGTCGTCGAGCGTGGTCGTTTGTTGCCTTCGTTCATTGAGAGGAAATATTTCCGGTTGCGCTCCGGAAATATTATCATTCGGATCAACTGTTTTATCCGGGAACGGACCGTCCGAATATTCCGCAGATTAAACACGAAGCTTGTTTAGTGGCACTCAATATTTAACACTAAAATTTCACGGTCAAAATTCCCCTGAACAATTTTACTGACAAAATACGGCGCCGATAAATCAGACTGGGAGGAACAATCGAATTTTTTCCAATTCTTCTCGCTTCAAAATTAGAAACAAATTTTACTTCAATTGAAGTACAGAAATACTTTGTGTAAAGTTCAAGAGAAAGCAAAGTATTAACATATGTTGACGGTATATTTGTTTAATCATGCCCCAGAAGAGATTTTCCAGATTTTTGTGGAATCATCTGCGGAAATGTGGGTTCACGCGAAGACGGGCGGTTATGTTGGTTTGGTTAACCGTGCCAGGGATGTCCGAAGTTGCGTGAAAATCGTCAGGCGGCGTTGTCATTCGAAACTCGGCGCATTCGCCGGGGCAGTCGTTATTGTAACAGCCGGATTTTATGAGACCGCAATCACAATAACACCGCGAAGACATTAACGAGTCCCAACAATACAAAGAGAGAGTGAGAGGAGTCAGACATCACCTCGTTGCTGCTAAAGACAGAAAATACCCCCTCCCCAGTTCCAGTTAGCGGACGCTCTAATTACCGCTTCTGGATGTTACAGTATAAAAGAAACCATTCGGTAATAAGTGCCACTGCCAGATCCGTGAGGCATCTTCGCCACGGGCTTAAATGAACTACAGTAATTATCGAGCCGGGCAGGCTAATTGTCGGAAGCCAGGCTCCGTTAGGGAGTTTCTCACTGTTGATTGACGTTCAATTGTTGTCTGGCACGGATACTAAAGACCTCCCTTATTTCCCGTCGCACTCTTGATCCTCCAAGTACCGTACAATTTTTCCAAAAATAGAAGGAGACTGTGGAACAAATTATCCGTAATTAAAAACCACTATTTCGATAAATCGTTTCCGCGCCGAGGGGTTAATAAATACCGGCTTGAATGGGATATTATTTGCGACGACTGCCGAGGTGGCAGGAGGTTCGAAAAATGGAACGTTGAAATAACGAGCCAAGACGCAGCCAATCAGTGCGGGCTCTGGCTCCGAGATTCCCCGATATCCGTCGGAATTACCAACTTCATTTCGCCACAATTCCCTAGCAGACGTCGAAGTAGCAGACACTGGCCCGACCTCATTATATGGCTCCGCGGCAGTCAAAGATAACTTTTCCCAATCCGTGGGGCTCGTTGGTTGACGCCCTGTCCCTGCTCGTTGGTGTCCCGATGTTCCACGGGTTCTGGGGGGGGGAGTAGGGGGAGAGGGAGGGGGCATTGTAATCACCGAGTAGTCGGTAACCCCGTTAGACCTATCTCGCCCGGGTCTTAATGTTGTTCGCCTGGAATTGAAAAGAATCTCGAAGGGGTTCGATGATGCTCGGGGAGGAAGATGGGTCAAAGGGCGAGAAGGGAGAGAAGTTGCCCGAGCCTAAACCCGAAGAAGAGGGACAAGAATGCCAAGCCGAATTCAAAGGGGAGGACGAGGAAGAGGCCGTAGGATGAGGATACTCTCGCTAGAGAAAAGATGAGGCAGTCGTGGTGGGGGATGGGACCGACGGAGGGAGGCTCGGGGAAAAGGGTGAGCGCGGAGGTTCGAAGCTCGATTATGTGATATAAAGTTGCCAGTAAGGCGGATAAGGAAGGAGGGCCAAAGAGAGATGCACCCTCTCGTTGATTGAGCCGCCACCTTCAACGTGCCGCGAACACATGTGCTGGTGGCAACACTCTGATTGGAAGCCAGATGGGCTCTTCAGCCTCTCACCTTCGCGAACGCACCCTCTAACGTCCCCCCCTTTGAGCAACGTCCCGTCGCCTCAGCCTTTCTCGCTACCAACGTTTCCATCTCCGGCATCTTTTTCTTCCACGACACCTGAAACACAACCCCCTTTCGCAAAATACCGCGCTATCGTCCCGGTAAATGCTGACTCGTCTCCCCGCCGTCGCGATTAGATCGACGAGAAGCCCGGATGAGAGCGGAAAATGAGGAAACAGAGTCGATATTGTCTCCTCGGGAGCCTAACTTCGCGCGATCGCAACGCTCCTTCACACCTGGACCGGTTCCTTTCAGAACTCCCTTTTAACGTGTGCAAATTGTGCAGGAATCAAAATTCAATTTACCGTACGAGCGTTAAACGTTTCTGAAACCTCGCTAACAATAACGTAATCTTCAGCGGCCTCTTCACTGACCAGAAGGCCAATATTATCGGCGCCATTTGTACCCTTTCTACTGACAATTTGCATAATAATTACACCGTTGTAGGTCCCACTTTCGAATGGATTTTTCATTGAAGATAAATAGGTTTCCCCAAGCCCTTCAGGCGTACTCCGAATAATATTCCATCTGTTTATCGTTCCTCCGAGGAAACTGTGTCAGATGCGATCGAGGGATAGGTTAAGTAGCCAGGCGATGGTCCTCGGTCTCGTCCATTAGCATTATTTGAAAACGCAACCGGCCAATTCACGCGTTCACGTTTTCGATCGAAAGAGTTCCCGAAGAATCCTCCTGAGCGAATTCGTTGTTTCTTTATCATGTAAATCAAGGGGCCCTGCTCTCTCGTTCACATTTAAACGAGTCCACTCGTCGTATGGTAATCCACGGTGGCCCCCCTCTCGTCTGATACAAAAAGTTTCGTATGGACGATATATTGTGTGCACCTTCGCGAGAGTGTTGATCAAAAGTGCCTGGTGAACTGTGCATAAACTGCGAGTACGGTTATTTAAATACACCAACTGTGATTTCAGGGCAGGCTACATAGAACAGGCTCGTGTGTCAGATTTATGCGGTGTAGACAAAAGAAAAAGATTGTTGATTCTATAGTTTGACTCCGCTTGTGTGCTCGGCCTCTATACCGGTTAATGAGTCTGTAACGAGACATTGTATTCAGAACGTCGAGGAAAGTTGACTATTGAACAATTTTGGGAAGGACGGAATGTCGAAAATGCGTTTTCAAGGTTACAAAGAGGTTGCAGTATTCAATATTTTACTTCTTTCAATTTGATTCAGTTTTAGTATCAACTGAGTGGAGCTGCTGGAGTCACGGTAGGCTATTAGACACTCGCTCAAGCACAATTTTGACTTTTCCTGTGTCCAAAAAATGGTGTGCACATCTGAGAACATAGGTAAAAGTGCCAGCGGAAGTCGCATGTTCCTAAGTGTCATAGTTTTCTGTCAAAATATTCCCAAATACACCTGAAAATATCCGAGCAAAGTCACCCCCTTAGCAGCCTACAAAATCCAGGCTGTTTTCCAGACAAAAAACCGATCCAGTAGACGTCTTCAGAGGTCAATGCAAGGTACAGTGACGACTTACAGGGATCATCAGCTCCCATCAGATCCCCCAAAATCGCTGGGCAGGGTCTCCACCCTCCGGGAACCCTAAAAATCCGAATCTCTCGACACCGCAAGAAACGGCAGACGATTAGCGGGGGCGCAGATGACGTCGGTCGGTCTCGAAGCCGAAGGTAAGCGAGCTTGTTAGGATGGGTGGACGAGTTCGAAGGTTTTCGCGGCTAATGAAGGAGCGAGAGAAACGGCGTAGAGCGATGGAAAGGTAGCTGGTGAGCGAGAGAGAGAGAGAGAGAGAGAGAGAGAGAGAGTGAGAGAGCCAAGGTTAGATAAAGAGGGCGGAGGGAGGGTTCGAGGCAGCAGGACATGAGGGACAGTTCACCAGCTTTACCCGCCGGCAATCCCTAGAGGTGGCAGTCCCGTTGCAAGCTGAACCTAGTCTGTGGTTGCTGGCTTGTTAGATCCAGTTTGGGGTTGGTACGGTCTGAAGAGGGGGTTGGCCAGCGGAGGGCGCCACTCTTCAGTAGACCGCAATCGGGTATGCAATTTACGTGGTGTCCGACCTCTGCGACCTCTCTCCCTCCCTCTCACCCTCCCCCCCCTCTCTCTCTCTCTGGCTCCATCAACCCCTTATTCCGGCGTGCTCACGTCCCGACCTCGGCATCCTACGTTTCATCCTTCCGCGCGAGCCTCATTTCTACCCCTTTTGCGCGTTTTTCCAGGATTCGCAGCCGTGTGCAAAACGAAGGTGCCAACCAGGTAGTAGAGGAGCTGTCTTCCGTCGCTCGATACGCAACAGAACCCTCTGTACGTCTCTCTGTCTGTCTGTGTTTACGTGTATGTGTGCACGCGTGTGTATGCGTGTGGGCGGCGAGCAGTCCTCGCTAGGCAGCTGAATATTGCCGGTTTAAGGGACGATTGGTCCAGAGGGGTGGAGAGGGCTCCTACGGATATGGCGGAAGGAACGAAAGCCGATGGCTGTCGCGAGCAGAAGCTCCGACGGCGGTTAGGGTACCGCTCCGGTTTTCTTCCAATGAAAACACCGTAAGATTTCTCCTGGCCGAGGGTTTACGAACGCCGGTAATGACGCCCAGGAAATTGGAAGTACCGAAGAATTGAAATTGCTCGGGCATACGAACTAACAATTCGTCGGGGGAGGGGGGGGGGGTGGAGGCGAGCGTGTGCTACACGTCGCGCTCGTAGATCGTTCCCCTGTTAACACACCGTCCTCGTGCTACACGATTGCGACCTCCGCCGTGCGGAATTTGATCGAACCGTTGTCGCTCGAACCTTTAATAAAAATTCCCAGCAATGAAAGTTTTATCGGATATTCTAGCGATAAAAATATTTCGGTTCTTCTTGGGGCGTAACGGAGACGTGCTCGATTTTTGTCGGATACACAGAGCTGAGGGACTAAAACGATGAATTTTAACACTCAGAAGGCGGATAGAGAATTGTTCATATATTTATTGATATTTTGTCTAGATACATTGGCGACCTTCTCGAAACCAATTGCACAACTTTCGGCTAAATTCATCACCAGGAAATTTCAAATACTGAGTCGAAATGGACCCGGATCCCGGCATTCGAGTGTGAATTTAATTTTAGGATCAAGAGACGGGGACAAGTGGTTGAGATTTGTCGAATGCATACATTTTTACGACTTACAGTGAGAGATTTCGTTCGGAACCGATTTTGTTAGATTTAATTTCGGGGTGGGGACACGGGGCGAAGACAAAGGTTGAGATCGATGGAGCAGAGTGTTAGAAGTTATCCCAGGCACCAGGTGTTATAAAGGTCTCAGGTTGTTCGACACGTTCCAATGTAAATGTCAGGTCGAGCGCTCCTACCTCGCGTAATGCGCATGTTAATCGGCCGGGGCTACGTCGAGCAACGGTACCAACGGCATAATTCGCTCAATTTACAAGCCTTATCACAACCGTTGCATTTAATCGCCGCGAATTAGGTTACATGGTCCGCCTGACGTTGCCGCCTTACCAGATCGATGTTCCCGGCGAATTTTCGTATCGCGGAACCCTGTTCCTCGAATACAATAATCTACCATCTTGTTATTTTATCTAGAAAATGAAATCTTTCCTCTTCTACCCTAGGGAATAATTGTCGAGCTCTACAAAATATCCTGCAGCTTTGATAATGACAAATAATGTAAAATTTTTAAATTTTGCTTTGAGCAGCCTGTCCAAATTCAAGAGAGTATTTTACAGTGCCTATATAAATTTTGTCATTTATCACCAAAGCAGAGGGATTAATAAACTATAAGGTAGCAATTATGTAATGTATTAATCTGAAGCGAAGCAGGTAGGACTATAACTTCAGGGTGAACAATCAGCTACATTCACGAAGTGGGTAGAATAGTGCAAAATAGAATGACAGTCGTCCCCTTTCAACCACTGTTTCGACGGAACTGTCATTTGACGTTGGCTACTATGAACTGATTGATAAAAAAGTTCGGTGAAGAAATAGGAGATCCTGGTAAGCGACGGTTATTTCGTTTTTATCAGTAGATGTTTGATCAATGGGGTGATTTGGTACGTAGAGTCCCGGAAGGAGGCACCGGAGATTTCGTTCTCCATTAAAAATAATTGCATCGTGTAATAAGTACTCGAGAGAAAGAGAGAGAGAGAGAGAGAGAGAGAGAGAGAGAGAGAGAGAGAGTGGGAGAGAAGGGAAAGCAAGGGGGGAACTCAATTCATCGGATTTTTAAAGTTTTTCTTAGAGTGTTCGAAGCACTCGACTAACTTGAAATCTTCTTAGACGAAACGAGGGAAAGTTAAGGAACAAGGGAAATCCAATTTCAGCTCCGCGGTGTGTAATAACCAAGGAATGTCAAAATGGGGAAAATGCAGGTAACATTATGATAATTCGGCTTCTTAAATTTCTTTAAAATCTCGTTATTCAAATCTTTGTTGAATTATTAAACGATAGCAACAGTGTCAGCGAAATAATAGATCCTTAAAGACCCACGACAACGTTTCTACACGAATATGTAGAATTCGTGTAGAATTCACGAACTTCTCTAGAGTAGGATCTACGAATTTATTGATCCTGAATTTACTGATCATTTACATCGAGTGTTTTTTTTTTTAGCATATTGTTGCCTACATAACCGGCGGGGCACACGGTATAGGAAAAGCTGTTGCCGAGAAAATCTACTGCCAAGGTGGTAAAGTAGTGCTAGCCGACATATCCTGCACTGGAATGAAAGTTGCCGAGAGTCTGGGCGACAGAGCTATATTTTCGTGTACCGACGTAAGTCGAGTTTGTTATAAAACTACACTCAATATCATTTCTACGGATAAGGCTCTCCGTTATGCCACATAAAATGGCATTACGGTGAAAGTTCGCTTTCGACGCACTGTTCAAAACGTTCCCGGAAGACGATCGCGCTCGCTCGTAACTTACTTTGATCTTAAACTACATCCTCTAAAACAAACCAAAACTTGCAGTGTCCTTAAAACACACCCACTCCAAAAACACATTTTTATTTCCACCCTTCATCGCGTCCATCCCTCGTTGACTTTCAATCTTTTGCAAAATAGTATCTTTATCGAAGCACAATTGATGCACATTCTTCAGTAACAATTTTTATTGAGAATTCTAAGCAAGATAAGAGGTGTATTTTTAATACTTTGAAATTAATGAGGTCTATATTTCTCTTCCTTAAAATTTTTCTAAGGACACAAACAAGGAGAAATAATTTCTATTTAACACTTTGGACAAAATGGGGGATGTTTTTGTTATATTTTGGAGCTGATGTGATCCAGGCATATTTTCTTGTACCTTTAATTAAAATTTTTATGGGGCACAACCAACCAGAAATAATTTCCAAATAACGACCAAGGAAGGATAAGGGATGTATTTTTAATATTCAGTGACTAAGGGGGTGATTTTGCGCGGTTTCTCTTAAGAAAAATTGATTTATGTCACCGTTTCGTAGGTGAGGTTGGAGAAGGACGTAAAGGAGAGCCTAAAGTGTGTAAAAGAAAAATTCGGCGGGGTGAACGTACTGGTGAATTCGGCAGGGGTGGTCGGCGTGCACCCCGTGTACGATTTCAAGAAGAAACGAGCACATAACATGGACGCGTACAGGTGCATGTTCGATACGAACGTGTGGGGCGTTTTCAACGTGACCCGGCTATTGGCCCCTCTGATGGCAGAAAATAAACCGGATGCGCATAAACATCGGGGTATCGTTATCAATCTCTCGAGCGCGTTGGCGCACGAAGCGCCACCGGAATTTGTCGCTTACGGTGGCACGAAGGCTGCGGTCTCTGGCATGACAATGCCTTTGGCCAGAGGGCTCGCGCAAAAAGGAATACGAGTCGTCGGCATATGCCCCGGATTCATAGAGAGCCCCATGACGGGTAAGACCATAGATTCTTATTCCCCCAACCCCTACGACGTCCCATTTCTCTCCCGAGACTCGATGATACGAACTGTGTTCTTCAATTAAAATTTTTCGTAGCTGAACTGCTAAGCTTCCTGCATACGCAGGATGTTGAGATAGTTCAGACAATTTTCTCTTACGCAATGTGAAATTTAATGCGCATTTCTTTGTATTAATAAGCATACCAAAAAATTTTTACAACTTCACAAATTGTAAAAAAATCTCAAATCCATCATCTTGAAGGGTTCGGTAGTTCTAGTGTTAACTTTGTTTATTTTTAATCTGTCTCTTTCCGTGGTTCAAGACTTCGAAATACGCCTCAACGAATTAAATAAGATCACCTTGTCTTCTCCAGCTTCACAAAAACCAGAGGCCAGGAAACGTTACACCCCAATGATGCTGACTCCCAGACGCTACGGCTGTTGCGAAGAGGTCGCCCACCTGATTCAATCGTGCATCGAAAACCCTTTAATCAATGGAACCAACATCAACATCGATATGGGATACAGATATAATCAGATAGACGACGGTCAAAAAGAGGGCGCGAAATGTTAAACGATTTTGTTAAACTTATTGCGTTAAGCGTGTTTTCAGACAAATGTGACTGGCACGATCGATGTGCAGTGAAACAAATGCCGAGCGTGTTAATTCCTGTATCATAAAATGCACCTGGTTTCCGTTCAAGAAATAACTGCTTGGTTGAGTTGCCACGATTGTACAAAAATTCTCAATCTGTTAGGAAATACGGAGTGACGAAAAATTTTTGATCGATGGGCCAACCCTTTTGTGCGTTCAAGTAGCGACACTGAGGTGCCACTAAAAATTGGTACATCGTTATTCAAAATATTTTTCACATTATTAACCTCTTAAGTGACCAGCCCGTGACAGTTACGGGCACGCGTGACGAGTGCAGACGAATATTTAATACAAATGTTATACAAAATTTAGTAAATACCATTCATGTATTTTGCACACAATGTTTTTCTTGTCTTTTACTTTTTCAAAATAAGCTATTATTTACCAATAATATCGACTTTTTGAACTACTTTCT
Organism: Halictus ligatus; assembly: GCA_028454255.1. Taxonomy (NCBI): domain Eukaryota; kingdom Metazoa; phylum Arthropoda; class Insecta; order Hymenoptera; family Halictidae; genus Halictus; species Halictus ligatus. Next base: position 13,342,178 of record CM052140.1, read on the forward strand.
TGATTTTCGGCGGATCCCTTAAGGGGTTAAATGAAATGAAGATAATTATGTAGCATTTAAACATTCTAGGAGAGAAGAAACGCTTGCGTTTCGCGTTAAAATAATTCCGAGTGCGAAGGATTGATGTGTGGGATAAGCAGCAACCTGCGAGAAGATGAATTTGTTTTTCTTCGATGGAACTGTTAAACGGTGCATCCTGATCAGGTGTATGGGGGAGGGGGGCTGAACTGTCCGAGTCGCTGCTAGTCACGCCTAACAATCTGTTCCTGGGCGTGATAAAATTGTCACCTTGCGTGCATAAAACATGAGGATATTCGTGAAGGCGGAGAACGCGGTTCTAGTGTACCGCAAATCTACACGCGGAAATATGAAAGAAGCTCTCGACTATACGTAGTTCTCGCGTGGGTGTCGATGCCGATGCCTGTAGGGTTGTCGATGGAGGCTCGGTAGGTGTTGGAGATAGGTGAGAAAGGGAGAGGGAGAGAGGTGGGAGAAAGAAACGATGGCGAGAGGAGAAGGAGAGGTGAGGCAACCGAGAGAAAACGAATGGTGCGGGAAAGGAAAGGGTCGCTCGAGCGCATATTTCCACCTTGCCGCCTCCATCGTGAGCGTTAAAATACATTTTCCAAGGAAGTGTCGTCACGGGAGGGCCTCCAGCTGCTGGTCGTGATATTCTACATGCGTAATGCTCACGCGGATATTTCCATACATAAATTTCATCCGGGAGAAAGTAGGTGGCGGCGCGGTGCGGTTGCACGTCCTCGCTGATGATGCCGTCTTCAGGACGTGCTCGAGAATCCGCTGGCTGATCGCGCGTCGAGCAACGCTTACGTCCGCTATCGTTCCTGTCGTTACGCGAGCCGTGTAAAAATGTTTCCCGGAAAGCTTCCCGCTGTCTAATATTCATCGATACCGACCGGCAAACCCGAACCGATTCCCCGCTGACTCGCAGAACCGTCCGGGCAGTCCTTCTCACAGCACAGCTTGTCTACCGAGGCCAAGTTCACGCAAACTATGAAATACGTGGCACTGTGACATCACCACATACGTTTCGCTAAGCTCTGAACGAGAGGTGCATCGGCAGAACACGTTGCCGAACTTATTCCTCCATTTTGTTCTATAAACCAGCGAAAGAAAATTGTACTCCAATTTTCAAGATCTCGTTGCGAAGATTTATTCTCGAGGGGAATTTTTTAACATTTTTATAGACGTTTGAACTTGCATCGTTTTCAAGGAAAAACATATCTTCAGTTTCCCATTCACTATAAAACAAAAGAATTTTTCAGTCAAAAGTAGCCGACGCGAAAGAATTTTATGAAAATTGGAAATTTAGTGTGCTAATACTTTTTGGAGCCACTGTAAGAGATCTTTCACGTACTCTTTCATCTAGCTTGATTTACTTAAAAGAAGCTAATTCTTGCAGTATAGGGTTAGCCTTTTGCATTCTACTGGGGATGGAAAATTGAGAGGGATTCTTCAGCAGAACGACACATTTTCATTTCAATGATTCTGCGGAGTGTTTACGCTTTAAAATTTACTTAGAAGATGCTAATACTGACGTAGGTATCAACTGGGGATGGAAAGGGAAGTGGGATTCTTCGGCAAGCCAACAGAACCACAATTATCATTTGAATGCGTCTATATTTTCTATAATTCACTCGTTGCAAGCATATTTTTCTCTGGTTCGTTACAAGGTTCGGATTCAGTGAAGGAGGGCGCGCACTCCATTAGCAACGGCCTCAGACATGCTATACAGCAGGCTGCTGACAATGCTTCCGGCAATAGCCACAGCTTCCTTGAACAAAGCGACAGCCACAGGAGGAATAATAAGAGCGCTCTGGCCCACGAAGAAGTACACCTGCAGGATGATGTTAACAACGGAGACAATGGCTTCGGCTGGTTTCATGCTGTGGACAGCGGCATTGAGAGCCATTTGGATAGCGTCCTCGATGGTAGATGCACCAGCGGCGATAGCGTGGATGACGAGGCTCCTGGCACGCTTGGTGATAGCAGCCAATCCTGGCAGGGGAGGTAGTTCACTGAGAGGAGTCAGGCCCGTTATTCTGGGGATGGGTTTGACGATCTTCTTGAAGTCAACAGAGTCCAGAGCTTTTTTCAAGTTGCGTACTTGGCTGGCGTCGAGCAGTTCGTCGTAGCTGATGCTGCCGGAGATGTTCACTTCGAGTTCCCTCGCGACCCTTACATGGGCTTGGACGCTTGCGGAACGTTTCTCCGAGGGTTTCTTCTCACCGGAGGATTTCTTCTCACCCGAGGATTGATGTTCGTCACTTTGCGATGATTGTTCCGAAGAAGTTGGTTTCTGTCCTTGCGGAGGAGCTGGTTTCTGTCCTTCCGGAGGATTTGGTTTCTGTCCTTGCGGAGGAGCTGGTTTCTGTCCTTGCGGAGGAGCTGGTTTCTGTCCTTGCGGAGGAGCTGGTTTCTGTCCTTGCGGAGGAGCTGGTTTCTGTCCGTGAGGAGGAGCTGGTTTCTGTCCTTGCGGAGGAGCTGGTTTAGGACCAGGAGTTGGTCCGGGTCGGTGAGTCGTTGGTTTGCCCGAAGGAGTTGGTTTACCATGTCCGTGCGGAGGAGTTGGTTTGGGTCGTTGAGACGAAGTTGGCTTGGGTGGATGCGTTGAATGGTGGTGGCCTGGATTCGGTCGATGCGTGGGTCGTGGACGATGCTGCGACGATGAGTCACCTGGGCACGTCGTGGTTGGTTTAGAAATTTGCGAGGTTGGTAAGCTCACCGAGAAGAAGCCACCGGGTCTGCCAGGTTCCGAGCTGGTTCTAAAAGGTGCAGACGAGCTGGGGAGGTGCGTGTGCCAGTAAAAAAGGTGGTGCTAGGCCTCTGCTGGATGAAGGGTACGGCAGCTAGAACTGGGACGATTCTGCTAGACGATGGCCTAGGCGAGCTTGAACTTTCGTGAATCGTGGGTTCGCGGGACGAAGGAGCAGTTGAGGTAGAGGTAGGACGTTTCGTGGGTCTTTCGAACCAAGAGCAAGGACTTGGACAACTGGAGGGACCAAGGGAGACCGAAGTCGACCCATTTAATGGACGTCTCATAGGTCTACCAGGCCTGCTGGCTGTAAAGGGGACAGCGGAAGTCGGAAGTGGACTGCCAAGTTTGGATGGATAGAACACCAAGCAGAATAATCTGTAGTCTCAGTATCCAACGATGGAAATTTTGTAAACGAAGCATCGTAGAAGCTGTGCTTATGGGATCAAAAACCGCGGAAGCTGTGCAAGAAGGATGCAGAAGAAGCTAACGGCAATGTTCTAGGGCTATCGGAGATTCAGACATAATTAAAAAGACTCGACGGAGGCATGCCAGTCATTTATGCACCCTGTTTCTTGGGTCGTGACGACTGACCTGATAGCTGATCTTTAGCCTTCTTGAGCCATTGTTCGGCATCACCGGCGATTGATTCGATCAAATGTGCTTTAAATATTGCGGGTTCCAACAAGAGACTTCCGATGTTCCTAGCGGCTTTTTCGATGTCACCAGCAACGCTCTGCGTCAGTTCCATGATTAGTTTAAGGACGGCTGGGTCGGCCAAATTTTCTGGGTGGAGAACTTTGCCCGCGAAATTACTGATTTCTTTGTGCAGAGTAGAGAACAGTGCTTCGCCGATTTTGAGCGGCAGCAGCGCTACCGATCCGAATCCTTGGTTGATGTTCCAAACATCGTTGACCAGTCGTTCTGCCAATTCTTTTGCAATACGCGCGGTATCATGGTCTTCTTCGGAACCAGAACCACTGTTCTGGTTAGAAGAATCTTCTGAGCTAGAAGAATCGTGTCCACTGTGGTTGTGCTCCGGAGATTTGTCCTCAGCCGAGGAACCTGCACCGGGTGCCTATAAAAACAAAAATTCGTTTAGCAAATGTCATTTTGTCAGTACAAGCACTTTCCTCAACTAACTATGCTTTCATTTCATTTGTCGTTTAACGAACCTATACTTGTGCTACGTTATATTTCAAGATGGAGAGTCTAAGAAAATTATTAACTAGCTTTTGGATATGGTTAATAAACGGAGGAAAGTACAAATTGCATTCTAATGCATGAAACTTGATGTGTCTTTCTAGGAAATATCGACGGTGCAGTTTCTGCTCTCTCAATCCCAAACGAGAGTGGTATTTTGAAAGTACCAATTGAAATATTAATATTTATATTAATTTCGGAGTAATTGATGCACAGCGAAGAGAAAAGCAGAAGAATCGTTAGAGAAGGCTCACCGATGGTGGAGAAAATATCGATGGGAACTGCAGAGCGCACGTGGCGCCAGCAAACGCGAGAAGACACAGTACTGTCAGACGCATCTTGATTCCGCTTCTGTCGCTGCTTCTACTGCTCTTCTACACCGAATTCGCTGGTATTTATACGGGGATCGTGAATGGTGCTCGATCCATTTACTAAAAACTGATGATAAGACGAATAATGAACTAGCAACTGCGTGAAGCAATTAACGGCAAACAATGACACGGGTGTAACAAATGATTTCCGTAAGCTAACCGACTTCCGTAATTTATTCTCACATTGGGAATGTTCGGTTATCAATATACGCGCAAACTATTATGCGGCTTACAGTAGTCTTTGCTGTAACACGTAACCGACACCCGACGCGTTCCACACGTGCCGGGAATAATGAGTGCAGCCTGATGCAGTCTGTCATCAATTTTCGTCAAAGTCACTTGCTCGACGCAAACCTCTTAATCTGATACAGGATAGTGGTTACAAGACGTAAATAATTTTTATTCGACACGGTAGTATTGTTAAATCCTGTAATGGATATCAGTGCAGGTATGCTGAATTTTTACTGTTTCATCTCTGGATGAATATTGGAAAGATAGAATTTTGGAAAGATCAATTTTCGTCAAAGTCACTTGCTCGACGCAAACCTCTTAATCTGATACAGGATAGTGGTTACAAGACGTAAATAATTTTTATTCGACACGGTAGTATTGTTAAATCCTGTAATGGATATCAGTGCAGGTATGCTGAATTTTTACTGTTCCATCTCTGGATGAATATTGGAAAGATAGAATTTATTTCCATAGAAAAATTACTAATCACTCGATCTTAAAAAGTAAACTAAACCAAATTAAAACTAAATTAAATATCTGCTAGACGAAGGTCGCCCAGGCTGGCACACAAAATTTGATGTACGAGTGGAACAACGGGGAATATTCGTCTCTTAAAAATGCTGAAAGAGTGACCAGAGGTTCCACACACCTCGAGAGACTAATTAGCAGGGTGCCGATACTTTCGGGACTCGCGGCGAAGGAGATCGTGCTCGAGCAACTTTCCCAGCAATCTGATAGATTTTCCGGAGGGAAAGGGTTCGCACGAATTGGATAGATTCCAACGGCGAAGTCTCGGGGCATCGGTTCGCGGTCCCTGTGTCGTTCCATTCATTTCGGATCGCGGCTCTCTTTCATCGTGCCGAAGATCTGAGGAATAGTTGTGAGTTCGGCGGCGAAGGGGTGGTGAGGCGAGGGGGGTGATCGTTCGTTCCGCTCGAGATTGCGCGAGACAACGGGGCCCGCGGGGACAACAGAATCCTCGAGCGAGCGGAAACGCATCGGAAAGATTCTGTCCTGGAATTTTCTTCCCGCGGGACGCACGCACTGCGCGACCCATCTAGAGGAACTTTGTTCGAATCGTTGGACGGGCGAAAGTTGATCGTTGCGTAACCGTCAAGGAATACCCAGCATCGTTTACGAATCGGTGGACCGCTGACAGGAAAACTTTTCGAAGCCGGGATGCCACGTGCTCACTTCCTCGTGGAAATTCCACGATCCTCCGAAGATTCCGCGTCTACATCGCTCTTACTCCCTGCTGGAGAATTCCGGTACAACTTCCGGCAGGAATTTCAATTGGGAGCCGTGCCGTATTCGCGATATTCCCGGGATTAAGCGGATGAAAAATCGGGCACGATCGCCGCGTTTCCCGGGATCAGATTTCAATTAATCTGGAGCGATCTTTGTTGCCTCGTTAGCGGGAGCGTGCCTAATGCACGCGGTGCAATAAGTGACGCAGCTGTTGGAATCGCTTTTCACCGCTCTTCCATGCAAAGGGGATGCTAACGCACAAAAGTGTGGGTTCATCCGTCTCTCGCAACTCTTACAGCTTTCCCCTTTCTCTATTCTAGATGGTGTATTCCTTGTCAGGAATGATGTATCGATACAGCTGGAACTACCGAGTACACGCCTGCAACAATGAGTCTTCGCGTGGACTGTAAATGAGTGCAATTTATGCGTCCGTCCCTCATACTATCACGTTACACGTACAATCCGATTGAATCTCTAAACTATTAGCTCATTCGTCACAGTGAAACTCCAGAATTTTATTACGGAAATTTCTCTCTGATTCTTGTACACGGATCTAGCAAATTTACGATAGTCGATAGTTCTGGGACCACATAAATTATAAAACCATTTATCAACATTTTTAAACTCTGATTCGCCCTATTCCCCTTCAAATCCGGATGAATTTAATTATGCGGAACTAGATAATTATGTAGAATATTTCTAATGGGAAACACCGGATTGCCATAAATAGTTTCGCATTCGAAGCCCCGTGATTTTGTTCGGTATCTAATTTTGGTGGCGTCATCTCGCACGGGGAAAGGTGAGGTCGGTCGGACGTGTTCCTCTTAAAAACTACAATTCCCTTGGCGGATCTGTCAGCAGCAGCCGAGCATCTTCGCAGTGCCAAATAATATGTACAGAACAAGCGCCGTGGGACGCATAATCAGGGTCGGGCACGTGTGCAGTATTCGTGGAAGAAGGGATAGAGAAATAGGGAGAGAGAGAGAACGAGAAAGAAAACGCGACGAGAAAGAAAACATATCTCAATCGTCGCGAGGCCTCGGGGATAATGCACACGTGTTCCCCCGACGCCCACACCCTTTTCAGGGGACGTCTCCTGCGACGCGGGGCGTCCCGACGACAATCGATGCCCGTCCCGTTCGGTATTTAATACGTTCTCGTCTGTCATCGACGGATTTGATAACGCATCAGGGCCGCCTTACACGGCCGAGGAAAAAAGGAAACGGGGAAGATGGGGCGCAGAGGTTTTCTCGCGACAAGAAAAGGGTTCGCGCGTAGAAGGATGCCTTTTGATTTATGTAGTCGCGTCTGCGAAACGACGCCGAGCATCAATCATTGCTATGGAAGCGTCGACGGGGCGGGCCAACCAGCAGCCATATGCGAATCAAGGGAGGACTCGAATCGACAGCTCCGATGAATCCGCCAAAAAACAGCCCCAATGTGTCTTATCCCTTTCACGTCTTCCTCTCGCGAGCCTTCATATCTTATATTCCAACAAACTCGACTCGTTGTGATTAGTGGACTCCCTTTGGTTCAGCAGAGAGGTCAGAATAAACGTAAATTATTCAAGCGTACTTAAATACCCTTTGTTACTTCTGAAAAATTCTTTAACACGCTAAAGAAGCTCAGAAATTTTTTTAATGAACGCAAATATTCTACGCATTTCTTCCTGTACAGTGGAGGTGTTGGGATAATTGCTATTAGATGATTGAAAAATGCATGGACCACCATTTTCTACAATTCTCGAATTTACTTGAATTGTCGTCATAAATGCATATAATCCGATGATTACACGTGTGTGAATCTTTAGAGTTGCAGTGGGAACTTGAAAATTTCAACAATTAAGAAACTAAAAATCTGAAGATATCAATGTAAAAATATAAAATATAAGAAAGTAGAAATGGGAGGATCTAATACAGAAAAATGTATTTACTTTCAGCTTCTCCGTCTCTGCAAAGCAGAGAATATCTGTGATTTGATTGCGAAATAAAATTGGCTTAAAAGTGGATGTCAAAGATTAGCGGACCATCGTGTTTATGGAATTAATCTAGACATCCGAAAGCGATGTGTGCTTGACTAATTTTCGGATGAGAGGCATCAGCGGTGAATTATCTTGTTCAACGATGAGACGGTAAACTTGTCTAAACGATAATACTATGTTATCTATTGTCGTGGTGTTGGACTTTCGTTCTTCTTTTCCAGTGTTCCGACGTTAGGCTCTCCAGACTAGCGCGATTATCGCATCGCTGACGCACGTGCGTGATTGGCAGAAATTCATTTCGCGTGGTTTACATGTCGCGGAAATTGCGTGTCTGCTGCACGTAGAACCCGAGACCCTTTGTTTAGATGGCAACGTTTGTCATCGTGTGCCTCGCGTAGGCGAACCTGTCGTCGTCGTCGTCGGCGGCGTCGGGCGTCGTCGTCGTCGCGACGGAGACGTAAAACTACAACGGGTAGGCCAACTCCCAAGGTCGGGGATATTGGGCACAGATGCAAAGTGTCGAGATTGCTGACAGGTTTGATAATACTCGGGTTTAGCCAACCGGGTACCCGGTCGTCTTCTTAGGAGCCTTTGGGAGAATTAAGTAGCCGAACGTCTGGCGAACCAAACTGCACCTACCATTTGTTTAACAGTTGCTGTACAATTGCATGCAAATTTCTGAGCTCCGTTGTTTTGTACGAAACGATAGGTGACGCAGACACTGCACAGTTTGACCGTGTGCATCGTCAATTACTGCACTAACAGCACCGGCCACACAGAATTTTACTCAATTGAAAATGTTTATTCAACTTTTCAGTCGTATTTTGTATATTGAAGTTCGGTTTATATCGAATGCGCTGAAAGATTTTTACAATTTTTAATCGGACTTCGATTTACAAAGAGTCGATTTTTCCACACGAAAAGATTCCTCATATTAACTAGACTGTGGGTTTTTATGCGAAATAAAAATTGTCTGCATTAAGGTACTGGAGCTAAGACATAATTTTTTTTTTTAAATAATTCCAGCGGTTTGGAAATGATGCAACTGTATTTTTACTTTCCTCCTGATTTTACTTGTTTTTCACTTGATCTACGTGTTTTTGTCATAAATGTATAAAATGTGCAGTCTAATAATTCCAAAAATTCAACGTTCCCTATAAATTTGGTGATTGTTGGTACGCATTCAAATCCACTTTCTAAATTTCTACAATTTCCTAACGCTACAGATACATTTACGAAAAAATCCAGAAACACTGATATAGTCTCGGGGTAAACGAAAAATCATTTATAATTGAATTATCCCCTCCTACGTCGATGGTCCACTTCCTTCTATAAATTTTTGTCAGCTGAAGGTTCATAAAGATCCTGCGCTAACGGACACAGGTTCCACTTGAACGAATAAAAATATGAACGAAATGCCGATCCAGTTCTTTAAGAACCGGATGTGCACACGAGAATTCTTGAAACGGTATTCCGCATTTGTAAAACGTTTGGATCGATTTTCCGGGGAAGAGTGCGGTTTATTGGGAGTTCGGGCACCTGGACCATCAATTTCGGTCGGCGCTGTATAATCCGGAGCGCTCGGACTATTTTACGATCCATAGAACTATGCTAATACAAAGCAATCGGAGCTCGCGAGGTGGCGAGATGCAACTGGCGTGGCGACGTCCCGTGTTTGCTGGCCAGGACTTCTCCCCCGGCTAGAGGGGACGAGGAGACATAGGGACGAAGGGGACGGGGGAGGGTGAGTTTGGACGTCGGCAACAATAGGGTGGCATAAGAACTCGTTAGAACGTATCGGCGTTACTATGGACGCAGTTGTTCCGAAGACTCTCGAGTTACATGACAATGGGGGAGGACCGGTTCGAAAGGCGAGCATCCGTTCGACAAGTTTTGGCACAAAACCGTAAAGATGGTTCCTCCCACCTTCCGTTCGGCTGCCGTGGAAATTGGCTGGCGTCGTCACGGCGATCGTGTCTGGCCATTAAATTGACGTTCGGTTGAATCGGCGTGTCAGAAGCATCCGATACCGCCGAGGATCGGTTTACTTAATATGGTAGCCAGAAAATCGGCGGGGCTTAGTTCTGCCGTCTCCCCTCCCCCTCGGAAGAATCGTCTCACGAACCCTCCTCCGTCCGCGCGAAACGATCTTCTTCCTCTACCGACGAGGACTACCCTAGCCTACCCGTTGCCCGTTTCTATTCAGTGGAAATATAACAGTCGCCCTTTTGTCGAGCACAATGTCGAGCCTTACGATCGTCCAATATTTTCCGTCAACAAACTGCACACGCGTTCATCTCGTTATAAAGTCTGTTTGATCGGCAAACAGCGGCAGCGCCGATGCAGCCCGCGCATGCATCGCGTGGCCGGTGCATCGTGGCCGGAAACCGTTCCGAACCCTCTTCTAACACTTGATTGCGGACACCGGCCTGTTAAAACGAATGATCATTCTGGAGCGAAAGCCCGCCGGACCGTGAGCTTACCATTAACGCCGTCGTTCAGTGAATTCGGCACTTTATCCTGTGCAATTTGCATTTTCTCGCAATTTCCATTCGTGCTCAAAGTGTCCGACAGTAATTACGAAAGTATAAACGGCGAGGTCTTTTATTTCATCGTGCTCTATAATCCAACGAGTTGTTATAAATATATTCTTGTGACAGATATATTCTTTGCACTATAATATCGAGTAGGACTCGTGATAAAATCGTATACATTTTTATGCGTACAACAGAGTAGTTACGATCTGTATTAAACATATTTTATCGACTTATCCAGCGGGGCTGTTCGTCCTCTTCTAATAATTAATTGTGACGGGGTGTCTGCAGTTTCTTTTTACTAGAAATGTTTGCCAACGATTTGCAACGTTTTCCGTTTCTTAGGGAAATTCAAGCGGCGAAGGGTGCGCGTGCCTGTGAAAGGGCAAGAGCAGGAAAGAACGATGAACTCTGGAGTTCGAAATGCAGATTAATCGGCGACGGAGTGATTCATTTAGCAGCCGTTCTCCTTCTCTAACCGAGACCAAACAGTAGCCCCGTAATGAGATACCTTCAGCCACAATACACCCTTCATCCAAGCGGAAGAGAAACAAGAGAATAGCATTATCGGGGAAACGTACAGGCAATCTCGACCAATCAATCGCTACCGAACGTTGTATCGCTATCACCGTCAAAAGCGGCAACAAGCGTAACCATGATCGCGTCGATTACGACCCTGGTGAGTATAGGCTAGTGCCCAAAGTCCAATTAGGCGGAGGAGCATACCGGCTCGTAATCCAAGGGCCCCGAAACCATCAATCCTGATTTTTCCGGCCACTGCCAGGAAAAAACACCCTCCGAAACCACTGTTATCTTAATTAATCTAAATGTTAGACGAGCGCACTCACTGCATCAATTATCAATTTTGATACCATCAAACTGGATTTATAAATTCCCCTGTGTGCCGCTAGGTATTTTAATTCTTCTCTGTAAATTTTTTATTTTGGAGTTGCTCGAACAATTCTCGTATATATCATGCCGAACAAAATCTATTTCAATGAATCTATTTGATACCAACAAAATTTATGAACGAACGCAATGTTTTGTGTTTTTTCTGTACACGAGGATTGTTTAAACGTTATAGTGCACCAATGCGTACGTCGTGGTCTATAGGAACGGCGAAAGAAAAATGTTTTCGGTGAATCCATTGATCGTCGACAGTTCCCCGGATTGGAAGACTTGACCCGGGCACGGTTCGGCAGCAGCGTATCGTGTACAGTCCTTGTGAAGTTCCACAAAGCTCAGCCGTGTGAACGCTTCATGGTCGAACTCGGAGGATTTAGACGTGTGATCCTTGATGAAGAGGTCATTGAACCTGGAGCTCGAATCACCACACGAGGATCGGCCGCTCGAGTCGGCAGTGCTCCGTTAGATAGCTTACGAGGCAGTTACCAGGCCGTTACCATGTCGATGGTGCCACTTGTCTCGAGAGGCTGCAACCTGCTTCAAACCTCACTCGCTCGAAGGAAATGGGATAGCGTCTGTACATCCTGGTTCATCAGTCGCTCGAGTGACTTTGACATGACACTGGCATTCGCTAATAACCAATTTTCGACCCACTTCGCCGGCGGGCCACATTTTTAAACATGATCCTGCCTCATCTATCTTCGCGAAGTAAACCTGAAAGTCCTAGCAAACGTTCGTTCAGTCATCCTACTCGTGTAATATTGCTTTTGTTCTAAAGAGATCATTGATTTTAGCAATGATTAGATTGTATTCCAACAAAATTGGTGATTTTCCATCGTCCAGCTTGTGCAACTTTGTCTCGGAGAGCGATGTCAAAGAATTTTCCATCCTCGAGAGCTCGTTGCTCGTTGAAACCCTGAATTGGTCCTGTTTAGTTCGATCCCAAGAAAAGTTAATGACTCTATTAAATTGTTTCACTCTGTCTCGGCACACAATTTTCATCCTGATCAGCTCCTAGCTATCGCTGTCTCACAGTTCACAGCGAGAGCTAGCTACCTTTTTTCGTCGAAATAAATTTCTAAAATATTTCCGTGCAGATCCTGCTCGAACTAATTTCATTGTCACGCGATAAAGAATGAATTTGGCCGATGTTTGATAATGTTCGGGGAAACCAGCTGATTCCACGGAGAAATAAGAGCATCTCGGCGCTAAGTGGATGGCGGTAAATCATCGGAGATTAGAAAGGTGTGGGAGGTCGAATCGAGCGGCGATCGCGCGGTATGTTTTTATTGAGATGCAAGAAAGTAATCGGTGGTTTATGGGGGGAAGAAGAGAGGGCCAATAGGCGTGTAAGTGGAGGCGACTGCTGCACTTTGTAGATAAAACAGACTAGAGTCTAGCGCGAGCTAGATGCAGTGGTCTGACCAACCTACAGGTCCGAGACTGGAGAGCTCCTTAAATCACATGTAATCGTTTCCGACCACTCGCCGTCCGAACCCCTGGGATCAGACACCGCCAGTTTAGACCAACGTGTAAGTAACCCTGGCCTCACCTTTTTCGCCGTTTTTCCCTCCCACCGTAGAGTCAATGGTAACAGCTTGCGTTCACTCTCCGGGAAGATAAATGCTCATTTAGTTCACCTTCGAACTAATGAATTTGTGACCGTATTAGCCACGGAATTGAGTTCTTCGCCCTCGTGCTCGCGAACTTCGCGGGCACCATCACTAAAACCCTCGCGTGTCACTCTCTCGGGATCATTGGGTCATCGAAAGAATCACCGTCAAACGAGCACTGTAATTCCGTTCAGGAAAATGGAAACAATTTGTCAAAACAGCAATGGGATGTCTGAGAAAACAAGGCAATTAAGAAACTTGCCCTTGATTCCCTAAATACAGTTCCTAATTTCAGATACGATACATCATTTGGGGAATCGTTGACCATTCCCACTCAATTTCTCAATAAAAAGAAATCAAAATTTAACCCTTTGCACACGATTAGAGACTCTGAAAAATGGGCACACCGTAATTCGACTCAATTTTTACATTACTGAGTTTGTTTAGACTTGATAAATTGTTGAAAATCTGGTGCAATAAAATGTCTGGATTTTAAAGTTAAAGTAACGTCGAGGGCGGATAGCCGAATTGAGTCAGACTGTCCACCCCTAATTTTCCATCGGACCTCCCTACGGATTTTAATTTTTTGCTGGGACTCGGTGGGTAAAAGATGTGCGCCATATTTTTTATTGATGGTTAAGCGATTGATCTCGGCGGGCCACGTGTTACGCGGCGGGCTCTTTAATCCTTTCGGCGCGAAAATATGCGTAATTTCGAAGACAAATGTAACAGTAACAAAAACTGTTCGCGTTGCCCACACCACCGCACGGCCGCCGGGGTTGATACAATATGACACAGTGGTGCAGATTTTGCCCCGGGAAACGGGGAACACGTGCCAGGTGTAGTGGAAGCACAGTGCGTTGGTTGCACGATCGGTGTCATTTGCCTAGGAAATTACGGTCTTCTGTCACACTGACTAATCTACTTCGTTACACGCGACAACGTAACTCTGTCACTGGCACCGCAGGCCCGCTCTGCTTTTCGCTTCCATCTGCTCGGCGGCCAACTTCGTTTAACTCATTTCCCTCTTTCCCAGCCTTCGCCCCCCTTTTTGCAAAACGATCGTTGCGCAACGTTCAATTTGTACCCGGGGCTGCCGGCCCGCCTCGATTACGCGAAATTTGAATAACCCGGCTCGCGAATCGCTGTTTAGAAGCTAATACGTTTTCCGACGGAAATATTTCGCCGCCGAAACTCACCGGATCGAGTTCGATTCACTTTTTATTCATTACGTCATGCGTCGTGTTTGCGATAATATCTTTATTCGATTTTCAGCGCAAGGAATTCAATCAGTCGATGAAAGATATTTTTCTCCTTTACCGGTTTTGGACAAGGTGTTAAGGGATGAAAAAATTAAAAATTTGCAGAGAGAGAGAGAGAGAGAGGAAATAACACCACGGAAAGCACTGACAAATGCGAAAATTTAATTTAATTTAATAATCGACTGTGGCGGGAGATTAATTTAATTCCAGTCACAATAGCAAGTATATTTTCAGCCTCCGCCCGACAAAATCGGTATAGTATTTCACAGGGGAAACGATTTTTCGCCGGCAGAAAAGAAAACGCGACGAGTCCGCGGCGCCATTTCCTCGAGTTTCCACGTACGAGGCCGAGCTTTCATCCCCCGTTGCGGCGAGAATAGAAAGACGAAACTTTATTTGTAACCTTATTTGCAGCCGGGGAATAGGGAATCCCTGCGTCGAATATCGCGTCTCATCGGCAATTCGATCGGATCGTCCGAACGATTAATCTTCCCCGCGATTGTTAAGCTTTCTATTATAATCCATTAATAATATTGTCAGCGGACTATCGTTCATTTCGCTGTGACGTCGTTAACCTTCCATTACGGCGGCTCCGAAGATTCCGCAAATTCCCTCAAAATTTTCCTCGTTCTCCGTTTTTACGTGCAGCTCGTTGCAAAACTAGATTCGTTTCACAAATATATAATATCCCTGTCTTATTTCAATTAGTTGAATGTCCTATTTCGATTAGTTCAGTTTTATTAAAAATAGTACCATCTTATTCGCAATAAAATAGCTTGGTAGAGTATAGTGGAGTTGGTTAATTAATTTATGGAATTACTCGTTGTGTTCTGATTATCTTCATCATCATCTTGCTGAGAGAAAGAGGAACGTTCAGTGAACGCAATATTTTCACTGAATGAAGAATAAATGGATTCCGTTGTATAGCTGAGGGGTAAATTATTGCAAATAATCTGAATTGAAATTTGCAGTTTGCGGAGGACCGAAGCATGCACGGTAGAGATTTTGACAAGCGAATCGAGGCGGAAACGATCAATTTCGGAGCGGCTCTCCCTTATTGAGTAGAAACGGTAAATAACGAGCACACACCGTCACGAATTAGATTTATCTACGGCGCGAACATAAACGGGGCAGAAGTTGCCAAGGGTGTCTCGGTTCGGCGACTTCAGCTGATTCAGCTTTACACCTCCGCGGCGCCCGACACTTTATCATAGCTTGATACCGCGCGCGCGCGATACTTTGGTCATTAAGATTCGACCATCGTGGGAAAACGAGATGCGCCAGGACAAGACCGATCTGTAATCGAGGATATTCGAACGCGACAGGCGAATCCGGTGAATCGATGACAGCCGAACAGAACGCTCGTGTCCCGATGATTTGGGCCCTTTAACGTTACATCAGCGTAATGGATTCGGCCGCAATCCTATCACGGTAGAGATATCAGAGCAGTGGCTTAAAATAAGCAGAAAGTTGGCTCGGCCAGACGGAAGTATTGTAATTATGCTAATAGCTTCGGCGCTTCGAGTCTTTCTCTGATGTGGTCTAGTGCCGGACGAGTCCGGCTTAGCTGATCAAACCAACTTTTCCTTCTACTTATTAATATTACCTTGATCTTCCCTTTTCCCTCCCCCCACCC